>LVTN01001307.1:25669-84955 GCA_001649415.1 Musa itinerans
GTGGGGCGCTGGGTAGGGTTTCGCTTCTTATGCCCCATAAGACAACAAACCCAAGAAGGGGGATGAAGAAGAGAGAATAGATTATACTATCTCTGCTACAAAAGGGCTGACCACCTAACCGGACTCCAACTCACCTCCGCCGCCGCCCCTCATCCTCATGAATCCGCCGGCGGCGATCCCAGCCACAAGTGATCTATCAATCTACACAACGCACCTACCTAATACTAATACTAAAAGTCAGAGACACAGATTCGCCTGGGTTCAAAGGAAGGAAGGAAGGAGGGGATCGAAGGGAGAGAAAGCAGCGATGGACGGTGCGATCGACGAGAGGAGAGGGGTGGGTGGCGACCTGCTTTGATAATTGTAGATCTGGTGATGCTGATGATGGTAGGTCGTGCTCGAGATGCGCATCATCTGATTGGCACGTGATTCGTGTGTCGATTGAATCTACCGGGAACGACTTCACTTGGCTTCGAACCCGCCAACTTGATCGACCCATTTCCATCCGATCTCCATCGATTACGTGAAATCTATTTCCGCCAATTCCCAAGTTACCAAATGGATGAAAAATATTTGATGATTAATAATAACAATTAATATTAAATTTAAAAAAAATACTTTTCACAATATGAATATGTTACCGTTAGTCATTAAGTAAACGCAATTAATGCTACTGTTAATAACTATTTTACACACGTCCATAATCAATTGCGTCGCCTACTTTATGCACAACATAATTGTGTCTAATAATTTAAGCTCCATTAATTTATCATCATGCGTAATAGTAGCAAAAGCACATTTTCACATAAACAATATCCTTTGACATCATATTCTGAGGTCTTTATTGATTGGGTTTGGTATTTACCTTTTTCAACAATGGCATGTTTGTTGGGTTCTATCGTATAGATCGATAACCAAATTCATGTATGAGCCAAGCTGCTGTATATAAGATCTGAAGCATAATAACAACCTCCCTTTTTGTAAGATTTCATGCATCATGCATTAGATAGTTCTTTATTCCATCCGTAGCTAAATTAGGACGAACGCCATCGTTCTCTCGTACCAAAAAATCTGTGATATGAGACATAAATAATACAATACGATCAGACGTGTTCATTGCATAAACCAGCATAGGTAAGTCGAGATCACAACAGATACCCAACACAATTTTATCTTGCTATCCATAAACCATGGTTAAGTTGTTAGCACAGAATATTTTTTGTAACTGAATTAAAGTAATATCAAACTCGAGCACAATTTTTACCATGGGTGCCTCACTTGACATAAGAAGAGAGCACATTACACTTCAAAGAGAATGCTTGCTTACTCAGATCAGTCCTCAACAATTCCAAACTGCAAGAAGTCTGGCTTAATCTGGAATATCTTCTTCATAAATTAGATCCGAGTAGAAAGAGCAAAACTGATACTCTACAGGCATGCTATAAGAATTAGAATTTTCGGATACACTGGTATGGTTTAATGGACATACGGGCAGAGAAAGAAGCAGAATGTAGCAATGTAATAATTAAACAATTATGAGAAACCAACATAAACATGAAACGGGGAGGAAAACGCAGCCACTATTTTTGCCATCAGAGCTTGCTCTTGCATAACCCCTTCTCTAAATTAACCAAGCTTGCATGAGTTCTTCAAGCCCATCATGACACTATACCTGGTTTTCTCTTGCACGGCTGACCATCCTTCCTCGACCACCACCATAACCTCTCCGAGAAGCTCTTCCATCATCTCCTCTACCTCCTCCATATGCTCCACCTGTCACATTCAAGAATTGTCTTAGTCATGGCATAATATTAAAGGCAACCTAGTACATTTATGGAAAGCAAAAGTTAACACAGAAAGCGTCTTTAATTTTCCTTTTCTTTAAGAATATAGAAAGAGCTTTATCCAACATAAGTGATTTTGCAAATCCAATTCTACAAGGTAGACTGCCAGTTGAAATATCAGAGCACAAGGATCATCTGGCTTGGTAACCTTAAAAGAGATACAGATATTTCTCTGGCTGCAGCATGAATATTAAACATTTCGACCCAAATAGTTAAGTTCTTAACTAAGTAACTGAAAATTCATCCTCTTCCTTTCTTTCTTCCTTTTCTATAAATTTCTAGAAGCATTTCAATCAAGTTCATGACATACAAGTATAGCTGAGGGTTGGCTATCCCATCATGCATCCAGTTTAGATAAGCTTTTAACCATCAACATGGTGTCAAACGTGGACTATATACAAAATCAAAAATGTTCCATAGATGATAAAGGGAACCTCTAGAACTAGGCTACGAGCCAATATGCTTAGATACAGTCATATGTGAGGTCTCTCGGCCAAATTTTGACACTAAATAGTAAACTTCGCACAGTAAACCAATTTTTGATAACATTTTATGATTAAATTTTACCACAATCATACCAAACACACGTATTATTTGTCTTTAATCGCAATTCCACTAAAACTTGCAAAGCATTAAATACACTAATGACTAAAGTAAAGGATATGTTGCCTATTATTTGATTGACTAAGTCAATCATAAACCTAGAAGATGTAGATTGGGAGTAAAGTTCTTTCAGCTCCAAATGGTTTTATCTCACCTCTCCATAGTCAGCATCGACAAATCATTTCTGAAAAACCTCGATAGGCCTGTGCAAGCAGCTTACATTAATAATACGGTTTGGTCTCATAGGATCATGCCTTCAATCAGTCTAAATTTTAACATAATACTCATGACTCTTGATCATCAGGTTATAAATATGTCAGGTCATCTTTCTTGATCATCAGGTTATATATATGTCAGGTCATGCCTCAGCTATGAAGAATATGGCCTGGCTTCATGTAGCTAAGCCCTCTGGCCTGTACAATCAAAGTTCCATTTCAGCAAAACCAAGATCAACCTTGCCATCAACACCTCACCCCAGTAGAGACCAAGTATGTACAAAATCAAGACAAGAAAGCTCAGAAACAGGAAAAGTTGTCGGTGGTTACAAGTATCAAAACATCTATAAGTGTTGACTTGAGCATAACATACCAAAGGTGAAAATTGATCAGACACCAATCACATTTGCAAAAATCATTTGAATATCCACCTTTCAACAGTGGATGTGAATTTCAATGATATTAATTTTGGAACCGTATTTGTTTATAATGGACAGGGAGAGGATTCAGATTCAATTCAAGTGGATGTAGATGAAGTATAAAGAACTGGACATATCCCCCAAGAAAGACTCAAAACACTAATCAAAACCTATTGATCACAGTGCACATGTCGAAGAGCCTTTCAAAGCAAATGTGAAAAGAGGACTTTAACAAGTCAATCAAATGACATCATTCTTTGGGTTAATATGGGTGTTGTAAGATGCTTGGATATCTGGACATGGATATGCTTAAAACCCATGTCCATATCTATACCTGGAAGTTTCAGAGAACATAATTCAGATACAAATACAAATACAAATACAAATACAAATATGTGACAACACATTCATGCGACCGTATACTGAACAGTAATTGGAAATGGAGTTGGATGGTTATTATCTGACATACTTTTGCCATAGAACTTTCTTGATCTTGTAACATGACAACCTTAAAACAAATTCAAGATTGGCAACTGTTCTGGTTGATTCTAGACACACTCGGGCATATGAAATAACAGCTTAATAAGCTTGCATTTGGTTCAAGTACACTTTAGATAGATAATCAAACAATGCCAATCTTGAATTTGTAAATAGAGTTGGATGGTTATTATCTGACATACTTTTGCCATAGAACTTTCTTGATCTTGTAACATGACAACCTTAAAACAAATTCAAGATTGGCAACTGTTCTGGTTGATCCTAGACACACTCGGGCATATGAAATAACAGCTTAATAAGCTTGCATTTGGTTCAAGTACACTTTAGATAGATAATCAAACAATGCTGCAAACCAGTGCATAAGATGAGAGACGATCAAACAAGCTTACCACGATAATTCCAACCACCTCTACCACGTCCACCACCTCGACCCCAGTAGGAGTTCCATCCACCATTATCTACATGCAAAGAAAATTGTAAAAAATTAACAAGTATTAAAAACAATATTTTCTAAATACAATAAAAAATGTAAACTTAGTTACCCCGATCATGGCTATATCCACCATATCCACCTTGATAGTTGCCATATCCACCCTGGTTATTGTCATATCTGCCATAGCCACCATATCCTCCTTGATAGTTGCCATATCCACCCTGGTTATTGTCATATCCGCCATAGCCACCATATCCTCTTCCCCAACCCCTCCCTCTTCCTCTTCCTGTTCCTCTACCTCTATCACGTCCTCGTACATAAAAATCTTAACCAAGCATTTATAGAAAATCAATCAATACAACCAACATTAAAAAAATAATAGATCTAAGCTGTGTACCTTCATTAAGTTGAGTTTGTGCTTGCTTTGGTTGAATCTGCTGTTGCCGTTGAAATTGTTGTGGTTGTTGATATCTTTGCTGATGCTTTGGCTGCTCTAGAGGTACTTGGTACCTACCAATGGAAGCAAAGAAATCCATGTAGAGAAAGCAGATATCCTAACAAAACTTGCCAAGTGGACTATATTGGAGATGAAGCATGAAAAATGACAAATGGTTTACCCAGGGGAGTTCTTGTTTAGCTCTCTGGTTGACAAAGATATTGAAATCATTGAAACATGGCGTGTCGTCTCCAAACTAAACAATTAAACTTAAAAAGTTTAAGGAAACAAACCTCTTTAAAAAGATTATAAAAGTAGCTAATTATCTATGAACATCAAAGCCAGCAAGAACTTAACGGTACAAGACCCTCTTCAATAGGTTCCCACACATCAGTAATACTGACCGAACTGATTGCAGTATCTTGATATAACCCAGGAATCGTTTTCTGCAATCAAATTACATGGGAGCCAAAGATTAATAAAACTTCAAACAAAATTAAGAAAGAAGGAAAAATTTTCTAAAACCAACCTTTACAATCTCGGCAATTGCCACTGCTTTGCTGATTGCTTGTCCCATTGCCTTTAAGACAATCTCTCCAACATGTTTTTCCTGCTTGAAAAACCATAATATGTAACCATCAAAGAGAAGAACTCAGGGTTCACATCTTCAGAACTTGCATGTGTATCAAGTCTCACTTAACTATCTACTCTGGGTCACAACAACTTAGTGTGCTCATGCTCAACTTAGTGAGCCATGCGTATAAAATGAAAAGAAACTTTTTATAATCAGATTACTTATTCAACTTTGAAGCAACAGAAAGATGAAATTAAAAGAGACACTATGCATTATGTAAATAGGTAAATATGTTTTCCATACAGGGTCTTTATTCTAGCAGCTCATTCTATTTGTGTTTATGAGATCATAATTGCTTCCTCTAGAAAACCTGCCATTTTGCCTTCTTCTAATTTTTCTTTTAACATGTTTAGAACAACTTTGGCATTAGTCCTTGGTTCAAGAGCTTAACATTGAACCAAAAAGGTACAAGTTTCTACTTTTAAGTGGCTTTTAAGATTCAAATTTTAAGGCACAACCTTTCTCAAATATATTTCACAGGATAGAATTAGTACTAGCTTAAGAGGCCTAGTACCAGCTCGGTCATTTTATCAAGACTTTGTTCACAAACTCTTCTTAACTCTTAGTTTAGCTCCAAAACTGATTAATGTCAAAAAAAGGATAAAATTAATGTTTATGTAGATGATTCATGCAAATAGAGAACTACATATAAATGAATGACTTGAAATATGAAACTCTTACAGACTAAGCCCACGAATGAAGCTCAAATTATTGAGCAATCACAATTAAAGCAGAAGCTAGACACCAAAAGTTTAACTTTTTGACCCGTATCAGTCAGCATAGGCAAAACTTCTCATGCCTCCACAAGGTTTTCACCAAAACCAAATGCATTTGATGATATGTACACTCCTAAAGTCATAATTATATATGCTTGTCTCAGTTGAATCTTTCTTTTCTTTTATGCAAGGAAAATAAAATATTTGCAAAGTGTAGCTCAATCATATCCCATTAATTATTAATTTTCTTCAAACCAAACTGATCCTCTTCCATCTTGAGCCCCGAAACTTCCTTCGAGAGACCAAGTGTCCAAAAATGAAAAGGGAAGCCACAACACCCCCATCATCACCCATCCACCTGCTCAAAATGAGTGATCAACCTACAAAAAGAATGTGACCAGTAGTAGATGCATGAATCTTTTTCCACATGTTATCTCTAGATACAGGGGTTTTCCAGCAATTGTACTTAAATGATTAGTCAGCACAACGTCGGCAAGGGACATGCCTATAGCATGTGGCTTTTCAACCATTATCCAGTGAGGGGTGTACTGGAGAGAATTACATGCTTGCTAAAAATGGCTCAACTACACTCTTTTGCTATTATTTTCTTAAACAAATGATGGCAATGTGGTTGGATGAAGATTGCCTACTAATTATGTTCTCTGACGAAGAATAGATTATCCAAAAGAATATTACAAGTAATGAGATGGAAACTGGTGAGATACAGTCACAATACAAGTTAAAGTGGAAAGAAGAGACCACATGGCTGGTCAAAATAAGTCAATCTCAACAAAACAAAATTTTATCCTTCTGAAAGAAACAATCACGGATTTGCTGAATCTATTCTTCATGGCATACACATTAAGAGGTTCAAAGCTAAAAGAATGAAAATGCCCTGACCTAATAGAATCATGTCAAGAAGGATTTCTCCAATGGCAACAGCTTCATTATCAGCTGTGTACACGTACTTCCATCCATATATTGAGAAGATGAATTGTATACTATACTTCCAACACCAGTTGTTACATGGTTAAAACATCCATCAAATTCCCAACCTCAGAAATCATCAACAATAATATCAGAATTATGATGCAGTTCTCGAGATTTGGGATTGATTGCAGCCTCGGAATCTATGTCACTCTTAAGATAATCCCATCCTAGGAAGAAGAGAGCCATGGGCCATTGGATAAAGTATAACAGAAATCACCATCATCAAAGCCATGAACACCGCTAACTAACCCTAAATCTCGAGTGGTAGTTACAGAATAGGATCAGCGAGACACATACCAGAAGGAGGCTGGTCGCGTAGCTCACATAGTTGCGGATGATGCCCTGGCTGGTGATTCGGATCTCGTTCTCGTTGATGGCCGATTCCTGCCGCGGCTTCTCCACCTTATGGTACCTATCCATGGCTCACAGGGTGCTCCTCCGACGACGGGAAGCGAAGCCACAGGGACCGGTAGGGGTAGGGTTTTGAGTGGGAAGGGTTCTTCTCAGGTCGAAGCATAAGTACCGCAAGCACAAAAGACACAATACACACACGCGTATATAAGACACGTGTGTGTATGTATGTATGTATGTCTCCATGTGCTTCTCAAACAAAATATTTTTTGTTCGTTTTTCTCATATAACCCCGTATTTTATATAGTATTAACAATAATCTTCGCTCTAATGACTATATGCATCTTAATTTAGCAAATTCAACATATTACCATATATCTCTAAAATAGAGCATATTCATTTGTTATTTACTGTTTAAGGTTTAAAACCAAATCAGCAGCACAATCTTTTTCGTTTGACCCTTCATATTATAGAAAATTATAAAATTATTAATAAATATTTATTATCAATTTATGTATTGATATGACAATCGAGATTTGACAAACGAAGCTCAATAAGTTTAATCATGACAACATACCATTTCGATATAATGGCGTGGTCGATTTAGTTTTATTTTTTATTTAAATAAATTTGATTGATTTTAATTAGATAACTCGTCATATATCAAAAAAATAAATACAAAAAAAAATTAGATTTTGTTTTTTAGATTATCGATCCTAACTAAAGATTTAATCTAAAAAATAAAAATCTATCAATCAAATATGTTATTTAAAAGAAAATAGTTATTTCTCAAATCAAATTAGAAATGTTATCACGGATGTCATATCACATCTTCAATATATTTCTTTTTTCATTCTTGTACTTAAGTCGGAATAATATAACATTTTCACCCATAAGTGAGAAATAGATGAAAATTATGAGTTTTGTTCTCACTATTAGTGGTACGATGTTACAAATTACTTTTTCAATAGAATTATCTCATTCGTCTATAGAGATGCAAAGCATTTGAGTTTGTTGATAGATCCACAGTGAGCTTCGTAATTATTCAAATTTTTTTATAAGAAAAATATATTGAATGAGGTTTTGTACCCTCAATCATTATCAAGAATTTTTTTCTATTTATTTATTATTTATTAATAATTTTAGTATTATCGATTTATTTAACTTTTATTTTTCATTCTTTTTATCTCTGAAATATGTTGTCACATAAGATCTACTATATTTTATTATCTTTCTCTAGATTGATCTATATTTTAAGAAAATCAACAAAAAAATCTAAATTTTTATCTTATTAAATTATAAAATAATTATATAAAAAATTCAGATTCAAACTTACAAAATTATTTTATCTTTATGTTATTTATGTAATTTTTTTAAAAAAAATATTTATTTAAAGAAATATAATAATTTTATTTAAATCTAATATAATCTGAACACAAATTAATTAATGTAATTATTTATGAGAGTTAGGTTTACACCTAATTAGTGACTTAGTTAAAAAATAGCATATTTACCCTATATATTTTAGTATTGCATATATGCCCCTTTAGATATCAAATTCATACCTACAAGATACTTTTCTTAGTATCAAACCATCATAATTTTCAAGAGATGTTTTCAAATGAAATATAATAATAATCATAAGATTGAGATAATTAAACAACATATAGGGATAATTTGATAATTTTGTAATATATATATATATATATATATATATATATATATATTCTGATTCAAGACTTAAGCTATCGAGATGCTTCCACCCCAACGACCCGCCACGAACCGCCAAGAAATACTTTTCGCCACTTGTCGCCAGTACTCGAACGACTACCCGGTAGGTCCCGCGGAAGAATGCCGTGGCACATCCAATCACATGGCGGGGCTTTGAGTTGGTTTATCCGAAATCCGACGCAGGAGTACGTGATGTTCTTCACAGAGCCGTTCCTAGTACGTTCTAAGAGACCAAAGCGAAGGCTATTAATTTCCAATAAATACCTCCTCACCGTGTTCGAGGAAGGCGGCCACGAGTCCACCGGCGTGGATCTCCTCCTCCTTCGCGATAGGATCCTTCTGCTGCCTTTCTCTTCTCTCTCCCGGCATCCTACTCCTCCTCCTCTTCTTCTTCGCGGCACCCTCTTCTTGGATCGTCTTTCGGCCGAGCGGAGGGCGATTTCTTCGATCCTACCCGGTTGACCCAGCTCTCGTGGCGTCACAGGTGAGGAGCCTCTCGGCAAATCCCCCTCTTCACTTGGGCGGCTCTTGGTTGGTAGCGCCTTTCTGTACAAGGGGTTCCTCTCCCACGATGAACGCGATCACCTCATCGCGTTGGTAAGAATGCATTTGACTGCCGTTGCCGTCTTCGGGATTTAATGATCTGCGTGGTGAAACCAGGCCAAGGGTAAGTTGGAGAAATCGATGGTCGCGGACAATGAGTCGGGGAAGAGTCCGATGAGCGAGGTTCGGACTAGCACGGGCATGTTCCTTGCTAAGCGCCAGGTAATCAATCATTCAATGCTTCTGGCCTTTCTGGTCCCTTTTCATTTTTGTCCGTGAATCTTGTCGATCGATCTCAAGCATAAAGATCCTTTCCTTTTTCTTAGTTGAGAGTCGCTAAAAGTTCCTCCTTTCCAAGCTTCGAGTGCTGTTTAGATTTCAGATTAGACTCCTCCGACAACACATCCAATTTATATGGCAAAGACAAGGAAAGATAAAAGAGACTATGCACCCTAAGGGAGATTGATCGTCCAAGCTAGTGGAGATTGTCGACTGCTAACTTGAATATCATCACCATGACTGCTGATTTGTTGATGACACTTTCCATGCTCCATCCCTTCAACTTTGTCTAGCAAGTAATTAGATTGATGACCCACCATTTTTGGAACAATTACCTACGTCTTTACTGTAGGAAATCTAAACTCTAAAATGAAATTCACCAAAAAAATATAAAATGAATTTATCATAATGTGTTCAAACACCAAGTATCTGTCAAACAGGTGGTATAAACCTCACCATTTGCACCATGAAAAAAGTTTCATGTTTGGGTGGCTATTTTGGGTGTTTCTTTTCACATCTATGGTTATTTAATATGATGCATTCTTGAATCACGAGCCTTAAACTGATTGCTGTTCCCTCTTCAGGTTTCCCAGATTAATATGTTACATTATTCTGCATGGGGGCTTGTGGAGTTGTAGGATACTAGTGAAATCCATGGGGGTTGTTAAGTCTTGCATTTCTCTTCTTCATAGACATAAGAGTAGAGCAGGTCTAAGCAAAGGCATCTCAAATCAGATATTCTTTATGCAAACGACTGGCATGCTAGAACTGAGCTATAGCATGTTTGCAATGCATAGAAATTTTCTAAACACTACCTGGTTTGGCTTTGATCATCCAGCTGGTTGCTTCCTTTGTTATGACCAATACAAGTTTCATTCGAACTGTTGTCTGACACCAAAAGCTAATGCATTTTTTTCTTTGAAGGATGAAATTGGTGTGAGAAAAGGATTGCGGCTTGGACCTTTCTTCCAGAAGGTTATAGATCTCCCTTCACAGTAGTAAATATTCATATTATCTCTTCCTAATTGTTCGCACAATGGCCCGCCCTCTCTTCGACCTTTTACTAGAAAATGCTGAGTCCATGCAAATACTTCACTATGAGCCACATTTTGATTATTTTCATGATCAAACCAATCAAGAACTTGGAGGTCACCGAGTTGCCACAGTATTGATGTACCTATCCAATGTTCAGAAAGATGGAGAGACTATCTTGCCCAACTCAGAGGTAAGAATGCCACTAATGGTCACAGTGCAGAAGTCGTCTTATATCCACATTCTGCAATCTGCGTCATTTGCAGGGGAAATTATCACAGTCAAAGAATGACGGCTGGTCAGACTGTGCAAAAAATGGCTATACAGGCAGGTATTACAGATTCAGCTCATCTTAGAACATCTCATAGGATATATATATTTCATGACCATCTTTAGGTAAATGTCGTTTGATAATTTATCTTGCTTCAGATTTGATCTAGTAAATCTCTATGTCTAACTTCGGTAAACATCTTGGACTTTGATTGTTAGAATCGATCAAGGACAATCTAAAAGTGTTTTGTCTGTGCAGCGAAACCTGAAAAAGGTGATGCTCTGCTTCTTTAGCCTTCGCCCTGATGCAAACAACAGATCCTGACAGTTTGCATGGAAGCAGTCCTGTGATAGAAGGTGAGCAGTGGTCGGCAACAAAGTGGATTCATGTGAGGCAACAGATCCTGACAGTTTGCCTGGAAACTGTCCTGTGATAGAAGGCGAGAAGTGGTCGGCAACAAAGTGGATTCATGTGAGGTCTTTTGACAAGTCAGAGAAGAAGCAGAGGTCAAGAGAGGGATGTGTAGATGAGAACGTTCTCTGCCCACAGTGGGCTGCAGACGGAGTGTGTGTGAAGAATCCTCCTTATATGGTAGGTAGGGTCAAATGACTCAACCTGGATTCTGTAGAAAGAGCTGCCATGCATGCTCTTTGTAGGTCATTTTTTGTGGTATAGTCTTAGGAATGGTGACTAACCTGGATTCTGTAGAAAGAGCTGCCATGTATGCTTTTTGTAGGTCATTTTTTGTGGTATAGTCTTAGCATGAATATTATTTTGATTGTACTCATACCACTTACTAATAGCAAATGAAAAATACATGAACAGATTTTAATGCAGGCTTGCAATAATGTACTATATAGCTAATATTCTATGTGTAATGCAAGAACATGGAATTCAAAGCTTCATCTATGATATGCTTCAGTTAATTTCTAACTGAACTTTTCAGAGTTCCAGTCAACACATGGTGCTAGAAAAACACATTAACGGGAAACAGAGGCACAATCAAGTTATTCAACCTAGAAACATCATTTATTTATTTCTAAGAATATTTTGTTACTGATGGAACATAAAAAAGAGATGAGGAAAGAGACCATAATCAAGTTACTCAAAGGAAAAATGAACAATTAAATTTTTGGATATGCAATGCATCCATACAAAATAATATTATCAAAAAGACACTAGAAGAACTAGAAAGCAGAAACAATGCTGTTTAGATGACCTTTCTACTGCACAAGCCAAGGCCTTGAAGTTTTGTATGCTAGGTTCTGAATGCCAAACAGCAGAGGAAGGCAAGCTAGATGAGTCTTAACTCATATTCGCCAGCCATTGTGATGTACCGCACCCATGGAAGGGCTTGGTATCCACTCTTTTCGATAATTTTCAGATACCGGACCTAAAAAAAAGCCAAAATACAATGCATCCGTAAAATACTCATCCATATAGTCCATCAGTTGTTGCAAAAAGAAGAAAAAAAAAAGGAACACCAAAATACCTGTATTCCAGATATGGTGAAGTATGGGATCTCAAACTTCACACGGATAGGAGCCTTTCTCTCCGGAATTGCATCTTCTGCAGTTATACTGGGAAGACTAAATTCTGCCCTACACATGTACTCCTAGAACCAAATGAGCATCGTGAACAAACTGCTTAGGTTGTAAACTTGCATGGATGCCATCTTTTTATTTATCTGGGAAATAAAGTTGCATCTCATACCTTGCCACCAGGGAAAGATTTTATTTTCCAGACCAGTGCATCATGCTCCGGTGCATATGCAGCAGAACCCATGGATGTCCGAATGCTGGGATTGGTGGCATCTGAAGGTACAGGTAGCTCGATTTCCACACTTGTTGCCGTACTGTATGGAAATGAGATGATAACATGAGCTTGTTGGAAATTGACGGCATGAACTATAACAAGTACAACAGAAAGCGCTTTCATGTATGATAGTGAAAGTAAACTAGCACCTTCTTTCCTTGAACTGACTTCTTGCTTTCACCATCATCTCTATGCGACTTCTCGAGTGTCTCTCCACTTGAGCCTCAACCCAAATGGGAGGTTTTACCTAATTGACCAGGGTGACAAGGAAACATGAGTATGATAACTGATTGCAAAAAATATACAGAAAACAAAATTCAAAAATTTAACTCTGTTCCATACAAAATTGTAAATCCAGGGTAACCTGAGTGCTGAGTCTGTATGTCATTAGGTCAAAAGTTCCATCAGGTGGTATGAAAGATATTGTTCTGTCATTCTCAAACCGTGCCAGGCGTACACACCTTACAAATAGTACAAGTGTTCGACATTCAGTACATAGATGTGATCACATGCAACTCAAAAAGTGTGAAGACCACTTACTGGTGAAATTTGATATCATCTAAATCTATGGCTTTCCCCTTGGTTGTTCTACCTTGAGCTTCCAAAAGGACCCGGTCATTCAGCCCAAGTTTACATTCAGGCATTCCACTGCACAGATTAAGCATAATTTATTGGTATAGAAATCAATCTCCAGAATAAATGATAATAGCTACATGATATTCCAATTATCATTCACCATGTGAACTTCTGCTTTAGTATTTTAGGAAAATCCAAAGAAGTTATCAAATGAAATTGTACTTTCAGGTGCACTACTTTAAAAAAGGAGAAAATTAAAAACACTTGTTTTCAGAAGAGGGAGAAATACCATTATCCACGATAAACAGTTTCAGTGCACAAGTTTTCTTCCAATTGATGGGCACTTGATGCAAAAAAACTGAGACAATCTGTCTAAAATCATTTTCACCTATAAACAGTGATGGATACTTATACAAGAGTTGAATAATTGATGGTTGTATTCTTGTACATGAATTTGAATGTTAGATCAAACAGGAATTTTCAGTAAAATATTAATAGATATATGGTACTAAAATTTTCTTTCCTTATAAAGTTCCATTTCTACCAAAGTAACCCAAAAGATTTTAATGAATTGCTATGTCTACCACAAGTTAAATTATTTGGGAAGTGTTTCGCTCAGCATTCCAATCACTAGGCAAATTAAAAAAATCTTCTTTATAGAGACAAATGAAGGGTTTAAAGAAGTCATGCAGTGTCCTTTCATTTTCATATGTTAATTCGCGTCAAGTATGTTAAAGATATGACAATTATTTATAAGCAAGTTAACGGAATAAGTCAACGGACGAATTTGTACTCTTGTCCATATAAAGTATTAAAATAGTATCTTTTTCTTCATGGTCTCCATGCAATTTTACGTTAATATAAATATAACTATGGAATTTCATCGGTAGTCCAAAAGGACAATATGCTTAAAAGGATATATAACATACGGACAGACAAACTTACAAATCTTGTTAAACCAGGTGAAGAATCTAGGCAACATACTATTGAATAATTTAAGATGAAGGGAGAGATAAGGAAAAAATATTGCACCTCAAGTATGTTCTCATCTTCAATGCCCCAACAACATCTGAACGGATAATCTGTCCATTGCTGTTGACAAGAATATTGACACTTTCGACCACATCCAAGAACACCTAGGAAAGAAAGAAGAGAATCTACTTCATCACACAAGGTTTAGCGAAGAATGACCAAAGGTACCCTTAAACAGGTATGAATGACCTACTTCATTTTTCTTGTACCGTATGCCTTCACTGCGCCACGAAACTGCATTTGTGACAGCCATTGGTGGCCTCTGTGTGACTTCCATTCTGTATGCATCTGTCTTAATGAACTCACTAAGAATCTTAGCTTCGGTATATTGCGGATACCCAAAGTCCATCATCTCGTCGAGTAACTCATACTGTTCACATTACACAATGGATTCTTTTTTTCTTAACACAACTGAGACCAACCAGCATAAATCAAGTTATATATCGGATTTTCCACTTACCACAACAACAAAATTATCTCTTAAAGATTCCTCCTCCAGCTCTACGAAATAATGTTTAAAAACCTGCAATGCATATGATCAAAGAGAAAGAAAAGGAAGCAGTGATTTGAAAAAGAAAATAACCATGGATCGTTAAGAGAATTCACATCAACGACGCGATGAAGGAAGAGGAGGATGCTGACAGCATTGCAGTTCTGCCTAGCTGCCGTCATCAGGAACACGTTGTTGTGCTGAATGAACATATAACTGATCCCATCATCGAACACCACGGGCGAGTGAGACTCGTGATCCCCCTGTCATCATCGAAACCAAACGCAAGATTAGATTTTTTCCTCGAAAAAATCGACGGTACAAGCCAGATCCATCAATCCTCCTTAAAGTGGACGGATCTAAAGGGAACGAGAAAGAGATCGAAGCTAGATACGGGGAGTTTACCTCTTTCTCTATGAGTTTGGTGAAGAAGCGCTCGGCCTGGACGGCGGAGACGTCCCCGCGGTAGTCCCGCCAGATGAGGACGCGGCCCTTGATGTCGAGCAGGAACAGCGCCGAGACGGCGCCCGCCATTAACGAGGGCGAGGCGGTGCCTTCCAAGGAGGGGAATCAGGATAGGAATCCAGATCTGGCCTCGCTACCCATTCTTGATCACTCTCTCCCTCCCTCGAGTTCCTCCAATCGCGCGGGAAGGAAGGATCAAAGAAGAAGCCGAAGAATCCACCGACGCGAGAGAGAGAGAGATCTCGAGAGGATGTACGAAACGAAGCCCTCTTCCTTCCGTTTTTTCTTGCCAATACTTACTCTTTTGTGGGCGTGAGAAATGGGAGCAAAAATGACAATGAACACAGTAGCGGTCTTGTCAAGATTCGCGCACGATCTTGATGTTCCTCATTGAGATTCGCAGTAGCGTTAAAACTAAAAGAAGAGGTAATTACATATTTTAGGTATCTTCAATATCCTGATCATTATATTTTTAAAATTTTATATTAGTCTTCTTCCCTTTTTTCTTCCCAATACTTACTGTTTCGTGGGCGTGAGAAATGGGAGCTAAAATGACAATAACACATAAGCTGTCTCGTCAAGATTCGCGCACGATCTTGATGTTCCTCGTTGAGATTCGCACTATCGTTAAAACTAAAAGGAGGAGGTAATTACATATTTTAGGTATCTTCAACATTCTGATAATTATATTTTAAAATTTTATATTGATATCCATATAATTATAAAAGTGAAGCATATGGGTTCATTTACCCTAACGATGTCGGTCTTACCAACGAAAATATAAAAATAAAAAATAAAAAAATAATTTTAATATTTTATTTAGTGATGGTGGATAATTATGTCGTTGAAAGTCGTGGGTGACTATTGTGAACGAGAAAAACAATGATAAGAGATGAGGGTCACTCTATATCGGCATCTATATTGGTATCTATGTTGATGTCAACATAATTGCTTAACGCTACGTCAATGCTGACGCAAATAGAGAGCGACGTTACTCGACATCTATATTGACAATCATTTTGTCGATTAGTAATTGCATCGATATCAACGTAGACATAGAAAAACAAAAGGGTTGCTCGGTAACTTCGTCGACATCAGATACAGAGCGACTCTCACCTCTCATCGTCATTTTTCTCATCCATAACCCATTATTAATTAGAACATTAAGATTATTTTTTTACTTATTTTCATGTTTTGATTAGTAAAACGGATAATATTAGGAGAAATTGATCTAAATATTTTACTTTCGTAACTATAAAGATATCAATATAATTTTTTAAGGTGTAAAGATCGAAATACTAAAAATAACTAACCACATTGAATAATTTATAATAAACCCTAAAAAATAGCTCAATGAACATTTATGTAAAACAGGGGAGCAAAAATAACAATAGACACATGGCATCTCCTTAAGATTCGCACATGATCTTGATATTTCACATTAAGATTAGATCATATTAGGATTCGATTCGAATTGAAAATCAAACCGATCAAAGTTGAAACTAGAATCAATCAACTATTTAAAATCGAGTCAGAACAGACTAGTCTAGTTCGATTCTAAATCTTAATATTTTTTTACGGAACCAATCTATTAGAAAGCCAAACTCCAATCATGACTATCACTGCACCCTCCTCTTTCTCTCTTTCTCCCCTTCATTCTTTCTCATCCTGTGTTCCCTCTCCCCCTCATTCGCTCTTGCTGGAAATTTGCATAGGCTTACGACACCACCCGATTTCCCTCCTCTTGCCATTATGCTCTCTCCAAATCTCTCAACCTCCCTCTCCAACCCCGTCCTCTTACTCCCTCTCGCCATCATGACCCCTACTGACATGCTCCTCCCCTCCTGCTCCTACGCCAAGTCCATCCTCGCCTTTGTTGTTCCAAACTCTACTCATGTCATTGCCACCCACGACTGCCTCAGAGCACCTCTGCTTTTCCGTGTGCCGCCTCTGCCATGTCGCTGATGTCGTGTCCTTCCTCCTCAATAGACTTTTGACTTATACATGTCGCACAAAACTGAAAAGCTCTGAAACCATGATCAAGTCTTGCTGAGATATGCCTTATAATTTAAACTAAAAAGAAAATAAAAGCTCGGAAATGATTCATGTAAAATGAGGATGTATGCGTAATGAAGTCGACAAAGATTGAATTTGGTAGCTTGGGGGTGTAGTTTATCTAATCAACATTAGTAATAATACCACATAAGATGGAAGATATGCTGGTTAAAATTGAAGCCCAGTAAAATGATTTCTGTTCTTGAGGAAGGTGTTGATTCAAAAAATTTAATCATCTCCTTGTCTAAATTTACAGCTATTCTCAATCCGACTCGAACATCTGATAACCAAATTATACTATGAATAGGTCACACAATGACACTTTTCGAATTAAACATGCACATATAATGTCTTATTTATCCTATCGTATTCGAAATCAACATCCCTAATTCCAATAATCTAAAATATCCTCATCAAAACAACAATCCTCATTGAAAACATTTGGGAATCATAACAAGAAGGTACAGTTCTCAGAGTCAATCTTGACAGAGTTCTACTATCTCATAGAAGAAAAGTTGGCGCAAATGAATACACTTCTTTGTGTTCATAACATTCCTCACTAATCAACAATGAGCTTGATGGTATCCCATTTTGAGCAACAGCAAGCTTGTTTCTCACTCTGATTTTAACCCCTAAGGAAGGCATTCTGGCTCTAACGACGGCGATGAGCATTAATGTCAAATAAGATGATGTACTTGCTCGATAAGTATATTGACATAAAACACTAACTTGATGTGCTTGGTCAACTCATCTGCTACATAATTTATGACATCCTGCATCAGAAACACACGAAAACTCCATTTTAATTACAATATGAGACTATGTCCATAGTACGAAATCGATACATTTGAAGCTCTGAAGTAATTGCAGGACAACATAGATGACGAAAAGGTGCAACCAAGTCTCTACAGGCAAAAGTTCTAGAAATAAAGGAATATGACTTAATTCTACAATCTAGAAAAAAAAAATTCAAGTAGTTTGTGATTGAAATAATGCAGCCAAAGCAGCTACCTATGTCAGTCTAGGCCTTGATGTCTGCAAGGTTTATTTTGGGTTGACGTGGAACCAACTTTAGATAATCTGATTGAGAACCAAGACATCAGCCGACTTATTTGCCGATCATGTTTTACTCATCATATCAGATTCATCTTGCATGCATCCTGTTCAACTAATTTTGATAGTTCATACTAGTACCTTGCAAGTAACTAATTTTCAGTAAGATCACTCTTATCCAAACCCTAATCAGTTTTGGTGTCTGGACTCCACTTAGTATTGGTTTTGTGCCAAATTTGGCATGGTTTGGACTATTTAACAAGGCAGGTTTTCTTGGTGATTGTGGCTGGATAATACAAGGTAAAAAAAAAACAAACTTAAATATGACATGAATCAGACATCCAAACCTGAAATAACACGGAATGAAACTGGCGTTGAAACTGGGAACGGTGATGTCTAAGATGAGGGCTGTAATGGTTTGCTTCGATGGTTTATGATTGTTTTAGAGTTGTTGGCCAGTACTTGGGATTTCTGATTATTTTATAATAATTACACTATAGTTATAGTACAGGGTTGTTGGGTTCATAATAATACTATAATTACCTAGGTATGATCCATCAGCATATAACAGATATAAAGATTGATTCTGTCAATGAGAAAGCTCCACAAAATGCATGAATGTCACTATCCATAAAACTCTATTGGATACATCATCAATTTAATGCAAATGTACTTGATTAAGAATAACCACAATCATCCATTCAGCGATATATGGATCCCTAGGATGTCTATGAATATATGTTTAAGCTATCTACATCTCCGAAGGCACATTTTATTTCCTACAGTAGAAAGCTTATTCATCTCACATAACTTTTTTTTTATTATGACCATGTCTGCATATCAATAGGCCACAGTCCAAAACCATGTGACATCATCGCAAGTTATCAGCCAAGAAAAAATGTAGATCTGGTTCCTCCCTGTTGCACTTAAAATTAGTAATTCAGTGACCCTTAACAACATGTAATTTTGAACCCTATATTAGTCGATTGCACAACTGCTCAGCACCTAAATGTAGTGTAAACAACCAACAGGGCCCCAGGACTTACAAATGACATCGGTAGATAATTACTATTATAACCAACAAGATTGTATTGATGTTGTGTGATTATTTAACATAGCTTCTTACCTAGTACATGACAGACTTCTGCACTGAGGCAAACTACCATCTTCTCCCAGATCTTAAGGCCAAAAGCCACTTGCTCTCAGTAATTCTTAGCCAACTCTTAGTTTTTATGCCATGTTCTTATAGGAGTAAAATATATCGATAAATTCCTTATTTACGTTGACCTACATGATACATCTAAGAGAAGAAGAGTTACTACAAATTTACAATTATACATATTAAAGCCACTAGACTTTCATCTTTGAAGTGGAAAATAAGTTTTAAAGGTGGACACACTGCTGCCAGGGAGAGTAACAGAAAAACAATCAAATGAGTCTTGCAGGCAAGGATAAATTTAAATATGAAAAACATGGATTACCTAAATAGTAGGGTCTGTTGACGGTTAATTAATCATGGTACACTTTCAGGTTCAGGCTTCGGGCACTCCTCAGAGTCAGAATCATAATACTCGCCACTCCATAGTTTTGGTTGCATCCTGTGCTCCATATCCTCATCTTCCTATATTATGCGAATTTCAAGTGAACATATATTTTTTAAAAGAAATAAAAAAATGGCAGTAAATTTGGTTACAGAAGGGACGCACCTCCTCAGGAGCTTCTGTATCAGGTGGTCTTGACTGGAACTGCACACTAGGAGCATGTTCAATTTTCGAAAGGTAATCCATTAACATATTCCTGCAAATGACAAAAACATAATTGATAATGAAAAAGAACAAAGAATGGACATTAAAACAGCAAGATTGACTCTAAGAAACTGTTGCTTTACACAAAATGAGGCACCAGGTATGAATAAAGACTGACTTTCTTTTGTTAGCCTTTTTTGTTTTTATCATGAAAAAATATCTATGTTGCTCTAGTTTTCTTTCTAATAAAGGAAGCATCTCCGCCAACATGTGCAGTGCATAAGACAAGAAAAACCGATTCAGATCAACTGCAGATAAATGATGCATTAGTAGATTCAACCGAATAGCATATTTACAGAATATATAAAAGATAATATTTTGGCGTGTAACAGATGTATTTGTAGCTGAAAATTACCTGATGTCCTCCAGTTCCTTTGGTGAATTTTTATTCTCCATGCTTCTTGGTCGAATATGAAGATCATAGTCAGGACCAAAATACTCGTAGTATTCATTGTAAGGCAACTGATTGTCAGGTTCCACTCCAATTGCAACTGCTGTCTGCAAATGTTACATGTTTTAATAAAAAACAACTCCAATTACAGATGTAGATTCAGTGATCAAAAGCTATATCAAGCACAACCTCATAGCACCAGCAGCGAGCAACATTGCGCATTGTATAGCCTCCACCTCCCAGAACCAACATTGGTACATTGAAGGATCTAAGGTATCGTAGACAATCTGCATGTCCCTTCACAGACAAGTTAAAGCAACCTAGTCTGTCTCCCGCCAAAGAATCAGCACCACACTGGAGAACAACTGCATCAGGCTGATAAACTGCCATCACCTTTTGGATGATAGGCCTAAAAAGCCCCCGAAAACTCTCATCATCCATCCCATCATTTAGAGGAACATTTAGAGCATAGTACTTTCCTTGCCCAAATCCGACATCCTTTATATGGCCAGTTCCAGGAAAGAAGTCCCCATATTTATGGAAGGACACAGTCATGACTCTGTCAGTCGTGAAAAATGCCTCTTCAACACCATCTCCATGATGGATATCAATGTCCGCATAGAGAACACGCTGTCCAACAAACAAATTAATGCAAGTACATAGAATACAAAAAAACATATTACAAACAACAAAATCAAAAGTGACTTATGTAAATGACAGATAAGGTCCCCGTAGTTACTATCATTCCACATCAATAGTCATGACAAAAGAAAACGAACTTTGCATGTGAACATGATAGTACATTCTTATGCTCCATAATTACTAAAGTAATATGTCCAAACGGATAAAAAGATGGAGTTTATTAGAAGAATGAACTCGGATCAACTGTGTTTGGGACTTGGCACATTAGTTAGTTCGTTCCGTGATAACTTGGTCAGGGCCTCAAATATCATAAGCAACCTTTGAGTGTGAAGTATGACTGTACATATAACCATTTCAACTAACAAGGAAATCTTATTTAAGGACAGATGCTACAAAACTATGGCAGAATCAAGAACAAAAAGATTATTTCCTTGTAGTTTTCCCATGTCAAAATCATGACGTCTAGGGGAAGAATAATCATGACTTCTGTGAATAAAAGAAATAGCTTCCGATCTCACAAGCACCCTTCTGCATGTTGAAGTATGACTGTATATCTAACCATTTCAACTAACAAGGAAACAATATGAAATGTAGGTACAACAAATTTGAAGGATATGTTAAACATATTATTTTATAGGCATCCAGAGTGTAGCATAATTATGGTGGATAAGAGAACATTGAAGTTAACTAACCAAATTTACTACGAGAGCCATTAGAAGTCATTACACTTGAAGATGTTGACAAAATAAACTGACAATCTCTCTACAAAATGATGGCCACAGGTCCAAGTGGAACTGTGAAGGTCATGAAGGTCTGCATGGACAGGTCAGATATTAGATGCCTAAAGTTCTTATGAGATTTTCAGTGTTAATACCAAGACAGCCAAGGTGCAGAAATCAACAAACAAGAACGTTGTCTATCATCAAGGACTCACATATAAAAGCAGTAAGAGTTTGCTATACTTCACTAAACATGAAAAGGAACAGGAAAATGTGATAAATTTAGAATTACTAAAGATATAATCGAGTAAAGTGCCACTTTACCACTTAATGTCCAAAAATTACAGGAAAAGGGGTTTCCTTGAACAAGTCCTAAAGATCATCAAATGTGTTTCTCAACCACAAAAAATGACATTCCAATTGCAGCAGAAATAAATACAGAATATAAAAATGGATATAGTTCCAGAGTTTCCAAATCCATATTGCAGAAGGTGATATTATGTAGTGTTAATCAACCAAAGAGATGACAGAGGACTAGCAAGTGCCAGATTATTATGTTATCTAGCATTCAATGTTTTGCTGATCTAGAGCCTAGCACAAGATGATATCATGTGTTTCTTTTGATCAAAACAAGGCGAGGTAGAGGATCGATGTAGCATCTTTGTATGATGCAACACAGTATCAGTTAAGTGCTAGGAAATAGGTCACCGACATGCATCGATATGAATGTTTAAATTTCACTGCTAGGCTACTAGCTAATATCAGAAAACAAATTAAAAAAAATTATGACACTGTCGACCCTCGACTCTTGCTTTATCTACCTTTGAATTAGTGAGACAAGGTACACCTTACGAATTAAAAAAATTGGAAATTAGGAAAATACATATAAAAAAAGCTGGGATTACTAACACGAGGATGCTGAGATGAATTATGTGCTTACAGTTCAATTATTTTTCACTGTCAACCCAAAAATGAATTGAAAGAGAGAATTGCATTAGATGGCTAACAAACAATCAAAAATTTTAACAGATCTTAAGGAAATGTATATCTACCAATTAGTTTGAACTTTATAAAACATTTTAAAGTGGTTTTAGTCGAAGGCAGAACAAGGGAAAATCATTTTATGTGATATGGACATGTAGAAAGGAGATCTATAAATGCACTGGTTGAACTTGTGAGTCAAATAGGGTCAGGAAAGCAAGGAGGGTAGAGGAAGACCAAACTTCTAGAAGCAATGAAAATATATTTGATGGATCTTAACCTAGCACCGATAGAGCTCGAAGGCAGAAAAGAACTAGATCTTCAAGATAGCTGGGACCTTAGGCCTTAGTTGTTGCATTTGTTGTTGATGCAAGGAGAAAACATACTCATAATAAAATCTAAGTAAATGGTAAGAAATTGAAATAAAACCTATTATTCCATTTTTAAATGCCAATTAGAGCTAGAGATGATCATACTAACAACATTTTAAGCAGATAACAGGGTAATGAACATAAAACATAGGATCAAGTTAAGGGATGTCTGAAATATGTAAAAGGATATGACATTCTGAACAGGAAAAAATGCAAGGAAAATAAAGTTTCTTCAGAAACCATAGCAACCCTCTGCGTTTTGCTTTGTCAAGATGCCCTACCAAATATCAAGTGCTACCCAGCATAATCGAGCTATTTAAGGCTCAAAATCTTCAGATCAATTGGTTCTGTCTGAAATAGGACATAAAAATCAGTTTTTTAGATTTAAAGATTCCAATAGAAAGGGGTACGAAAACAAATATAAAACCTCATTTCCTCGTGACCAACTTAAATCCCCAATAACTACTGATCTCAAAGCAGTGGTTTATAACAACGGAAGACAGAAGGAACATCAATCAACACTAGACCTAGTAGAGACTTACCCTGTGGTACTTGAGGAGCTCGAGGATGCCGAGGACGATGTCGTTGACGTAGCAGAAGCCAGAAGCCTCGCACTTCTTGGCATGGTGGAGGCCGCCGGCCCAATTGATGGCGATGTCGGCGTCGCCGCGGTTGATCTTGACGGCGGCCCCGATGGAGCCGCCGGCGGAGGCCTGACAGAACTCGAAGAGACCATCGAAGACGGGGCAGTCCTCTCCGACGTTGAAGCGCTTGAGTTGGCGGGAGGAGGCGGAGGCAGAGGCGGGGTCGGCCAAGGGCTGGGCCTGGGCGGACGCGAGGGCGGCGGTGGCGGGGGACACGGAGGCGAGGAAGTCGACGTAGTCGTCGGAGTGGAAGCGGCGGATGTCAGCGGCGGAGGCGGGGAAAGGGCGGGAGACCTCCATGAGGCGGTGGAGGGCGTAGTGGACGACGAGGTTGTGGGCCATGCGGATACGGTGGGGCTTCATCGGGTGCCCCTGCCCGTAGTAGTAGTCCCCGATGGTCGGCTCGTAGAAGTAGCTCACCCGCCGCCTCCCCCCGTCCACGCACGACGCCGAGGCCAGCGACGCCCCCTCCCCGCCGCCGCCGCCGCCAGCAGCTGTCCCCGCCGATGACGACGCTATCGTCATACCAGCGAGCTCGTTGGACTCGAGCTGGGCGAGGCGAGGCTTTTGGCTCAATGGGATTGAGGTGGGGGCTAAATAAGAGGGAGAACAGATCAAAGGACACCGATAAAACCATGGGCGCGTTGGGCTGTGTTCTAAAGCCACTCTTTTAGTCTCTTTTTTTTTTTATGATCAAATAATACACAATTGATTTAGGATGATCAATAGTTTTTTTTTTCATAAAAATAGATATTGTTATCAATTTAATTTTCTTTTTCAGTCCATACAATAAATTCCTTCTTTTTCCAAAGTCAGAAAATTTTATAATTAGCATTTTATCATATTAGAATAATTTTTTTCCTAACAAGTGCATCCTAGTAAGGAAATAAACTTTTAACGAGTAAATTTAGAATAGGTAAATTTAGAATAATATAATTATACGATAAAAAATTAATTATAAAATTAAAATTTATGATCTATACCATAAATGATATATCATTCATTCTAATAATGATCGAGGAGAGTCGACGATAAAAGGAGAAAAAGGGGAAGTATAATAAGTTAAGATTAATCATAGAACATAATGAACACTCGATTATCTTTTAATTTAAAAATTAAAAAAATTATTGAAAAGATACTATAAATTTTAGTTTTAATCATTAATAGAAACTAAAGATGATATGATGAATGTCATAATTATATAGGATATTGTTTAACTAATCTACCTTAGTGAGTGACATTAGAAATGTAATTAAGTTTCACCCTCTCCCTCCATTTTTGAGAGAAAAGAACCCAACCTGCTTCTATCACTAGATAATGCTACCACAAGGTTCTTACTTCAAGCTTATAGAACTTATTTGTTACTCTTTAAACAATTATTTTATATTGAGAAAAGCAATTGAAAGTTTTATTTTAACAAAAATTGCTTCGACTCATATGTTGGAAGATGATCATATTCTGCACTAAAAAACAAAAGAAAAAAAGACAAGATGTAAGAGTTACCAATTTAGTAGCTAGAAATTGAGTTTACAGCACCAACTGTTGCTAGGAGGTGAGCCAATGAATGAATCTCCTATCAATTTAGGTTAGGGAATTAATTTACATAACCTTATCCATACAAGCAAAGAATAGGCAAATTTCACCAAACATATCAGTCAAAAGCTTCATTATTTTTTCATAACCCAAGAACTGTGTACAGAAACATGGAAGTTGTATCAGCACAAAGAGAAGATTTCATGGAACCTTGCACAAGGAAAATAAAAGCCGAAAAGAAAAAAATTGGACAAGGATTAATCTTAATATTGGTGTGAAACATCCAAAGCCTTTACCCAAATATGATATGTTATGCTGCCATTGATGATCCAAGAAGTGGATACAACCTAGGCAGTATCAGAAACCAAATCAAGGATGGGTACTCCAAGACATGATGATTTCAGATGAACTTTGCATACTATTTCTAGCAGCCACTTTCCAATACAAGTTCTCTTCACCATAAACATCAGTGATGACAATTTGATTGATACATATCTTTGACAGGCTGCTGTTCATCGCATCAAGCCACTGGTTCCAGTCTCGACACGAAGACTGTTTTCCCGCCTATAAAGAGCTTTAGCACCCTGATTAAATGAAAGATGATGTTTACTTTAGACAAACTTCATCAATTATAACTAGAAGAATCACTACCAGGGTAAGCTCAACTACATTGACAATCTCTGATTGATATTGATTCCAGGTCATCTTCACACTACTTAGTTATCAGATGACAAAGAGTTGCTTATAACATATTTGAACAAATGTCCTATCACCAATCTTTAAAGGATCAAGATGTAAACTGAATGATCACAAAGCATAAGTACCATGGGATTGAATGATGAGTTATTCACCAACAAATAGTACTAGAAAAATTCTACTTTCAGATAAGATGGTAGTACCTTTTCCAAAGCAAAATCAAAGGGGATAAACAATAACAACAACAAGTTGTAATATCTCAACCACTTAGGATCAACTACATGGCCTTTTTACCACAATTGAGATCAATACAAGTTAATATCCCTAGTTAAATTAAGAGAAATTAAATACATATTACCTCTGAGGTCTCCATTGAACAAATGTCCTATCACCAATTTTTAAAGGATCAAGATGTAAACTGAATGATCACAAAGTATAAGCACCATGGGATTGAATGATGAGTTATTCACCAACAAACAGTGCTAGAAAACTTCTACTTGACTAATATTTTTGTCTCAGCTCTTCTATCTATACCATTAACTAATATCTTTTACTAATTTTTTTTTCTTTCAAAGCAAAAACAAAGGTGATAAGAAGCAGAAATAGATCTTGAGAAAGGGAAGCGGAAAGCACTTAAGAAATATTTTTTTCAAAAGCCACCGGTTTCTATTTATTGTTCTTGGTCTTGTCTAGTCTAAGCATGCCATTGAGCTGTCCAGAAAAGCAGAAAGCAGCATGCAAATGTGAGCTTGTTTTGTAAAAATTTCACTTGCTTGGAAAATTGTTCCCAACTTCTTCAACGCCTTGGCTCGCAACTTCAGCACGTCCTTGGAAACACTATTATCTTTGAGAACCTGAACTCAATCAGACATTTAAGCATTTAAAATTATTTATTTTCATCTGTTTGCCAAATGCAATGCAATATGTTGCAGAAACATAGAGCGTAATAGAATTACTTCTTGGCAGACGTGTGAAAGTGTTGATTCTATGTCGAGCACGTTTATTTTCCACAAGGAACTAAGCATTGCATCCTTTTTCTCTTCAATGTTCATCGTAAGGTCCTCGTCGTCACTTCCTTCTGGCTTTTTCATCCCTTCCTGAAGCTGTATTAATGCAACTGCACCTAAAATAAGAAATAATTTGCACAATGTCAAAAGGAAGCACATAATGACATGATCATAGAAAGAACAAAAAGTTGCTACAAGCCAAGTACCTGATGCTGCATTAACTTGTGATTTAACAAAGTGGCCCTTATCTCTTACCCACTCAGCTACAAATGGCATGCCCATGTATCGTCTGCTCTTTCCAATTTCTCTTGCAGCTTGTCTGGCATATATATATCCAATAGTGTGGAGCATAGCCTCCCCAAAAGCTAAAACGTAGAGGTTTCAGTTTTGCAGGTGTGTTTTAAGGAAATGCAGAAAATAGATCTTTATAACGGGGACATGCAATTAGCAGTTGCAATTTCAAAATTCTTTGGACTCCTTCAATTGTGGGCTGACTGTCTAGATGGTTACCTAGCACCTTGATGATGGGTTAGCACTGTTAACTGCTTTCCAGTGATCTACAGAGCATTAACAATGTACTAGATGAAAGGGGAAAAAATATTACAGAAGTCACACTAATATCTTCACTCAATAAAAAAAAAAAAACATAATTTTCTTCTTTCTCTCTCCCTCTCTCATTCGATTTTTTTTTTCTTCTGATATTGTTTCTCAGCCCCTTCTCTACCTTACCTGGTTATTTTTGCCATTCAACCCTATTAAGTATTACTATCCTCTTCCTCCTGAATTACATGTCAGAGAAGTGATGCAGAAAGGAAAGAAACAAATAAGAGTGATAGAAGTTGTTAAGCATTTTACCAGCTCGAGATAGATGACAAGCTTCAGAGTTTGCCCAATTAATGAACTCCTGTTCTTGCCCAGTCACATATAGATGAAGACGATCTTTCAAACTTTGGACTAGTTTCTGTTCCCTTTCTTTCTGTAACTCCTGCATTTGGAGTTTAAAAGTTACCATGATAAAGATCTATTAAATAAACAAAGCTTGTAAGGGAAGTGTACATACTTTTGTTATAACATGACAGATGCATTACATCAACATTCTCATATTCTCTATCCTAGAAAACGTCAAATAATTATTCATCAAAAGGAATGTACAGTATGTTAATAAGACATTTGAGCCTTGATGGTTAGATGAAGAACAACTGAACATGCAGGCCCAACGAATAGTTTATCTTATTTTAGTTTATTTAAATGATGGTGATACAATAAATCAGCCTGACATCAAAGATGGAACTATAAAAAAGGGTGTCTGGAAATGTTTATCCTTTTTACCACAATTGAGATCAATACAAGTTAATATCCCTAGTTAAATTAAGAGAAATTAAATACATATTACCTCTGAGGTCTCCATTGAACAAATGTCCTATCACCAATTTTTAAAGGATCAAGATGTAAACTGAATGATCACAAAGCATAAGTACCATGGGATTGAATGATGAGTTATTCACCAACAAACAGTGCTAGAAAACTTCTACTTGACTAATATTTTTGTCTCAGCTCTTCTATCTATACCATTAACTAATATCTTTTACTAATTTTTTTTTCTTTCAAAGCAAAAACAAAGGTGATAAGAAGCAGAAATAGATCTTGAGAAAGGGAAGCGGAAAGCACTTAAGAAATATTTTTTTCAAAAGCCACCGGTTTCTATTTATTGTTCTTGGTCTTGTCTAGTCTAAGCATGCCATTGAGCTGTCCAGAAAAGCAGAAAGCAGCATGCAAATGTGAGCTTGTTTTGTAAAAATTTCACTTGCTTGGAAAATTGTTCCCAACTTCTTCAACGCCTTGGCTCGCAACTTCAGCACGTCCTTGGAAACACTATTATCTTTGAGAACCTGAACTCAATCAGACATTTAAGCATTTAAAATTATTTATTTTCATCTGTTTGCCAAATGCAATGCAATATGTTGCAGAAACATAGAGCGTAATAGAATTACTTCTTGGCAGACGTGTGAAAGTGTTGATTCTATGTCGAGCACGTTTATTTTCCACAAGGAACTAAGCATTGCATCCTTTTTCTCTTCAATGTTCATCGTAAGGTCCTCGTCGTCACTTCCTTCTGGCTTTTTCATCCCTTCCTGAAGCTGTATTAATGCAACTGCACCTAAAATAAGAAATAATTTGCACAATGTCAAAAGGAAGCACATAATGACATGATCATAGAAAGAACAAAAAGTTGCTACAAGCCAAGTACCTGATGCTGCATTAACTTGTGATTTAACAAAGTGGCCCTTATCTCTTACCCACTCAGCTACAAATGGCATGCCCATGTATCGTCTGCTCTTTCCAATTTCTCTTGCAGCTTGTCTGGCATATATATATCCAATAGTGTGGAGCATAGCCTCCCCAAAAGCTAAAACGTAGAGGTTTCAGTTTTGCAGGTGTGTTTTAAGGAAATGCAGAAAATAGATCTTTATAACGGGGACATGCAATTAGCAGTTGCAATTTCAAAATTCTTTGGACTCCTTCAATTGTGGGCTGACTGTCTAGATGGTAACCTAGCACCTTGATGATGGGTTAGCACTGTTAACTGCTTTCCAGTGATCTACAGAGCATTAACAATGTACTAGATGAAAGGGGAAAAAATATTACAGAAGTCACACTAATATCTTCACTCAATAAAAAAAAAAAAACATAATTTTCTTCTTTCTCTCTCCCTCTCTCATTCGATTTTTTTTTTCTTCTGATATTGTTTCTCAGCCCCTTCTCTACCTTACCTGGTTATTTTTGCCATTCAACCCTATTAAGTATTACTATCCTCTTCCTCCTGAATTACATGTCAGAGAAGTGATGCAGAAAGGAAAGAAACAAATAAGAGTGATAGAAGTTGTTAAGCATTTTACCAGCTCGAGATAGATGACAAGCTTCAGAGTTTGCCCAATTAATGAACTCCTGTTCTTGCCCAGTCACATATAGATGAAGACGATCTTTCAAACTTTGGACTAGTTTCTGTTCCCTTTCTTTCTGTAACTCCTGCATTTGGAGTTTAAAAGTTACCATGATAAAGATCTATTAAATAAACAAAGCTTGTAAGGGAAGTGTACATACTTTTGTTATAACATGACAGATGCATTACATCAACATTCTCATATTCTCTATCCTAGAAAACGTCAAATAATTATTCATCAAAAGGAATGTACAGTATGTTAATAAGACATTTGAGCCTTGATGGTTAGATGAAGAACAACTGAACATGCAGGCCCAACGAATAGTTTATCTTATTTTAGTTTATTTAAATGATGGTGATGCAATAAATCAGCCTGACATCAAAGATGGAACTATAAAAAAGGGTGTCTGGAAATGTTTATTTAATAAATTGTAGTGATAGGGATCTCAAATTGAATCAGATCCAAACCAAAATGAGTTTCAGAAAGCACATTAACCTCCTTAAGACTTTATTAGAAAAGATTTAAATCAGTCATATAGAAGTCTATCAAAAGTAACTTGGGGATGAAGAAAGTTCCTCAACCTTAGCAGAACCATGGACTACCGTTTCGCCCGGACCAGTTTGAGTCTGGTCATGAACCAGTAAATGGACCGCTCATGCGGTGCCCGTCTCAGGCGGTGTGCTCTGATGCATTAAAAAATTAATATGATGTATGGCTCATGTTCATGAGCTCTCTTCGCCCATACACGAGCCCTCTTCGTGCTTGTCTCCTGCTGCTGCCCGTTGTTTGCTGTGGAGCACCAATGGGTATGCTTCCTTTATCCTCCTCTTCTTCCTCCTCTTCCTTTTCTTCCTGCTTTTGCTTCCTCCTTCCCCCTCCTATTCTTCCATTGCCTCCTCTCCTCCTCTTCCTCCTCTTTGTCCACCACCTCTTCTTCTTCCTTTCTCTTCCTCCTGCTTCTTCCTTCACCGCCTCCTCTTTTTTTCCTTCCTCTTCCTTCCTCCTCATTCTTCTTCCTCCACTGCCCCTTTGAAGGATATAAGTATATACATATAGAACTCAGGAAGAGAAATATAGTAGAAAAAAGAAGCACATTGATATTGTTGTAGACTTGGTGACAGTTATTTAAGAGTTTACCAACATTATTTCTCACATGCTTTTGCATACTCTGATTAAAGCAGTCAAATGGGATTTCAAGGTTGCAATAAAAAAAAAAGGTATACAAAAAGACAGAATAATACAGCTGGGTAAATAAAATTTGCTGGACAAGCTGCCTGACACTAACTATACCTTAATTTTCTCTTGCACTCTTTGTCTCCGAGTTTCTAAAACCTGTGATTCCTCAGCTTCTATCGAAGCTATGGTTGCTAAAGCTAGCTGTCCAACATAATCTTCAAATAGTTCACTTCCAAAAAGCATCCCAAAGACAGCAGCAGGATCTACCATGGAATCCCTGAAATACAAAATGCATTACAACATTAACATCTGTAATAAACAAGGTGATTTAAAATAATAGATAGTTCAGGGTAATATGCCTGCTTTAATAGGTCCTTTTACAAACAAACTTAAACCACAGATCAATTTAGAAACTTTATGATTTATGTGTTCCACACAGATACACAGTAATACATTCTAATGACATTACAAGTATTTTCTTTCATCTACTTACTTGGGAACACCCTCCTTTCCATGCTTATCATATTCTTCCCGTTTTGCAGGATCACTCAGGACTTGATAAGCCTCACCAAGTACCTTCACAACAAAGGCTATTTGAATCAGTAATGAGGAGGTAACAAAGAGGCATATGCACCTTCAGGACTTAATCTAGTTCGATCTGTTTCCATCAGCAATTCAGTTTTGGCTAACTCCCGAAGGTCTAAACCCAGTTTGTCCCATTGGCTCTTAGCATATCACGTTGCATAAATGGAAGGATGGCGCCAATGACTTTTCTGATGACCCTACTATGGAAGAAGATCTAGTGCCTATTTTTTATGTGGAACAAGAAACACATTTCAAAAAGCATCAGATGCAAAAAGAAAACAAGCTTTTAACATTTGGGGTTTCTTTGAAATACTTTATTTGGATCTAGGTGGAAAATGAATGTACATGCAAGAAGTTGGTACTGACTACAGCGCAAATAATAAATATAGAATGAGCCTATGAGGAATATAAAACATCATATGGAACAATGCAAAAAGAAAAGGCATTTAGACCAACATCTCAAATGATAGAATCTACATCAATAAATACCTCCAAGTTTGATCTCAGACAATGTGAATTGGCAACTGCAGAAAAATTTGAATATGAATTGCCAGTTAAATTTGTTAGTATGAGGACATGAAGTTAAGAATCAGAAAGAATTTTGCCAGAATAGGTGTGGTTAAAATGCACAACAAAGAGAAGAAAAGACTTGAGTTGTTTCAATTTGCAGGAATTACTTTGACATTGTATTATAAACATCCATCACCAAAATGGAAATTCCTTGCAGGCCACTTCATTGATGAAAATAGGTTGCTACAAGAGAGAATCTTGAACTTGTATTGTGTGCCAAATCCAAAAATATTATAGACATGTGCAAAAAAATTTCATTTCATTAATTGAGTGGAGTACTGAAAACTATTACATCGGTTAGCTCTAGACAATGCTCTCACAAATTATGTATTTGTTGATATGTCAAAAGTTCAACCAACATAAAAATTTCATGCAAGAGGTTCATGAGATCTATAGACAACAAGGAAGCAGTGTTAAACATGTTTCTCTAGAGAGTGATGAAGGCTTCTTTGTCAGTTGTTCCCCACAAGATGGAATTAAAACTTTAAGCGCTATATTTAACCATTATTCTTCATTTAGTGTTAAGTGTCTTAAACTACAAATGCCATCCTTACGAGGTAGAGTAGCAGAGATGTGCAGGTTCTTGTGTGTATTCTATGATGTCACTTGTATATTATGTAAAACCATGAACCAATAGAAAACTTAATAGTTCCCAGATGCTTTCATGATTCAATAACTATACAACAAGAGACACAGTTTTCAGATGGGTTTACAAAGAGAATGGAATACCTACGATGCAACCAAATTAACATACACAATACATTTAATGATTAACCAATTCCCATAAAACTCAGATGATCAGAAATCACAGCCGTTACAATCCTGTCAATGAAATTGGTCCACTGCATAGCTTAAGGCTCAGATTTGATGCTTGTTAACTAGAAAGCCTAAATTAATCACAAAAGAGAAACTACTTACATTTGCCTAAAGGCATAATTGTTCGAAGCATGTGATAAGTGAAGTTCTATCAATCTTAGTGGTTACCAAAACAAAATAAAGCACCTGGAAATTATGAGCAGCTTGTGCATCTCCTGGATTTTTATCTGGGTGCACTGATTTTGCCTACAAAGGAAATAGATAGATATTATCAACTCTCAAAGATCATCCTAGTACTCATTTGGAACTAAAATAGGTAAATGGAAAAAAAAGCCTAGGAAAAATTCAGTCATTCAAATTTTAGCATCATGTGATACAAGTATACATTTGGGACAAGAAATTTACACAAGAACACACAAATAAACAAACAACACGACAAATCCATTTTGGCTTATTGAAGTGCAATGTCATGAATAAAGCCCAATAATGTGAGGGAATAAGGATACCATATTACATATAGGAAAAAATTAGAGTGTAAAAAAAAAAGGCAAATGTTTACAGTTTAAGCAATTGTCAACTATGTACCACTTGTATTAAGTTATCTACATTCTTATATTTTGGCTTATGCATCTTGTATTTAATGGCCACAAGAAGTAATAGAAGACCCATTACAGAATGACATATGTAGGCTATTAGACACATGAAACTTGGGTCTGTTTTCTCTAAACAATTAAAACCAGCTCAAACATACTAATGAATGAAACAAGAAAATACTAGACAAATCATCAAGAAATCAAAATTCTAGAAGTGACACATGTGAAGGTCATACATTACTTCAGATAATAAAAAATAATCGATATTTTAAAAAGGTATGCTCAAGTGACAAAATGGTCAATATCAGACTTACTCTAGTTTATGCAGTTTTAGAAGGGCTATTAGTGCTAGCAATTACCTAATAAACACAGCTTAATTGTAATGCTAAAATGTACATAAGTCTGATAACCCTTAGTAGCAGATAAGTATTCCATGTCTCCACTCAAGCAAACATAAAGATCCGCCAAGAACATATATAAGGCGGTTGAGTATCACAAAAACCGACATGGTCACGGAATAAAAAAGGTTCCATTTTCGCATTAAGGTGATCAAAACAAAACTTAAGTCGTAGACACAGAGACTCATCCCTGAATAGAGTCAACAATTAAAAATTCATGAAAGCTTAATATAGCTAAAGGTAGTAATGATGTTAGAGATCATAAGTCTTGACGATGAATTTTTCATGTAAGAGAAAATAGGTGAATTACATGGGTATAATTTTGGTTTGAATCATCAAATTCATGAATGATTGACTAGTTATAGATCCATTTGGTTGTGACAGAATTCCACTAAAATTTTTTTTGTGAATAACTCACTTTTGATAATGTGAACCATTCCTATAAAATAGAGGGTTTTCCTAATATGCTACGAATCAGTAATCTTGCAAATAATTAAAACAACTTTTTAGGGAAGCAATCAAAACAACCAACAAGAATAACTATCAGAAAAATATTTCTTGTCACCTTGAGGTAATAAGCTTTCTTTATCTCAGCAGAAGATGCATCAACGCTGACGCCCAAGATATCATAGTACTCGGTGTCTTTCACCATGATCCTAAATTCTACCTACCTAAAACACAAAATTCCAGCGGTTATATTAGTTTTCACTCAATATATCAAACCGTCACATAAATCTACAGATTATATTGCATTTCCCACATGTTAGGTCAATAAAACTTCAAACTTTAAAATACAGAAATATCTTTCTCGTTTTCGAATTCAATTCCCAAAACACATATCAAGAGAACCCAAAAATCTTCAAACGAGGAAATCCAAGAAAAATATCACGGAAAACAATCACCAAGAAGATCTCCTGCTGTCGCAGACAATGCATCAGATCAATAGCAAATAACAAGAAACCGAAGCCACGACAAAGGACGAGAAGCTGCCGAAGAAACAACGAGATCCAGGTTTACCTGAAATCAAAGAGCAAAGTTAAAGATTTGGTATCAGAACAAGATCAAACCATTCGGAGAATGGAGAGAGAGAAAGAGATTGGGGAGGTGATAGGGAGGACGAAACGGGGAGCTCGATCGGGCGGCGAACAAGAAGCAACAACGCTTCCCGTGCAAAAGAGACACGTGCGTCGTGGACAGCACACCACCGTCATACCGGATGGGAATTCAAACATGTGGCGGTAGGAAAAAATGTTACATAACGGTATCTGGGACCGTCATATTTACCGTTATATTCATTTAGATCGGATAATATATAAAACCCGTTACAATTCGGTGTCGCCCGTCATAATGGCATGATTAAAATTCAATCCATAATTATATATATATATGGATTTTGTGATGCAAAATACACACCCTTTCTAATATGGAACTAAATTATATATCGCCCAGTAATTAAATATTGGAATATCAATATTATATGATGCTTCTTTCTATTTCATATTAATTGCTACACTAGGTGATATCCTCACAGAGCTAATTTCGAGAAAAAAAGGAATAAATCAATTAGGATATATTTAATGTCAAAATAAAAGAAAAAGAAGAGCAACAATCCACTGTATTCATAAACCATTGTGCATTTCTCATACTCCAAATGTTTGATGAATACAAACAACTCATTTCTTATCTGTCTGTATCTTGAATAGAAACTTGCTGTGATCTTGTCAGTGCTTTTGCTGTGTATTCCAGTAAGATCTTCTCCTCTCAAACTCTCAGTGCCACCAAAATCCCCATTTAATAGACTGCAAAGGGAAACAAAAATAATTCATATGCTTTCATCATCACCTTCTTCTTACTCCAGCAAGAGCTCTGATGTTTCTCAACATGCAGTCACCTTATTAAGAGCAACAACAGATGATTTCATGATCCAACCACAATTAGGTAAAGCTGGTGCAGTGTGATCCTATTACAAACCACCACCTAAATCACCCACTTCACTGCTTTTAGTCTTCAAAGTCTGCTTTTCAGCAAGCATTTCCACAACAAGAAGGAAGTGACACAATTGGTTGCATGTACAAGTTAAAGGGGCAAAAAAGCTACAAGGGAGCATATTTTTTCTGCTTGCAAATTGCTCCAAGTAATTTCCATGCATCTGCATCAGTGCATTCAGTCAGGAACATAGTCAGTATTGCCAGATCATTCTGAATGAGAGAGAGAGAGAGAGAGAGTAGACATATATATATATAGTCAGATAGTGAGAAATTTGCAGAAATAATAGCAGATATTATTCTTAGATTAGACAGCAACCAGAATCTGTCACACAACATACTTCTTTAGGACCCTTAAAGCAACTCAAGATCTTTCATTAGATATGCCACAATGATCCCACAAAAAGCTCTCCAAGATACATAGTATATTGAACTCCTTCCACCCTCACCCAAGCACAGAAGTAACACTTGACACAAAGACCACACATTATGACAAACACCACTCTCTCTTCCGCACCACCAATGCCTTCTTTTGCATGTCAATAATAGAACATGTCGTCTGCTGCGGCCGTGATGGGCTGATTCATGCACGCGAAGCTCCACGGACCGATGGAATCGTCCATCATTTGGTGGTCGTCATGCAAAACGCCATGGCGACTGATGTTGATGAAGTGGAGGATCTCATCAAGAGACCGTAGCCTGCTGCCGAGCTCCATCGCCTGAGCCCTCAAGACACAGTTCTCGGCCTCCACCGCAGCGTAGTGCTGCTCGGTGATGTTGAAGGTTGCCAGGATCCGGGTGTTCTCCTCCCTCAGCTGGTTCGCCTGTGCCATCAGTTTGTCCAAGTGATTCTGCTTGCGCTTCCTCGATCGCCTCGCGGATTCGCGGTTCGATATCATCCGCTTCAGCTTCTTCTGGTCGATCACACCTCGCAAGTCTTCTTCCGAACCGGAATTCTGGAGCTGGCTTGATCCAGCGGAAGGAGAAGCCATGGAAGAGTAATCTGAGCTTGTTCTCGTGTTGTTTAGGAAAAGATTAGATCTTTGGTGGAAAACTTACGTAGATTCGTCACAGAAAAAGAACCAAGAAATCTAGGAGATTACAGGGCGCGCATATCTCAGAACAAGTTCATGAGAAGACATAGAACCAGTAAAGAAAGACGACGGAGAAGGATTGAACGAGATGGGTCCTGCGCCGGAGTGTAGAATTTATCATAAACCCTGACCGGAGGATCTCACTTAGGACAGGCGACATCAATGAGAAACATCAAGAGAAAGATATGATTCATGTGAGAACAGAGTGAAGAACCTCCCTTGTTCCAGCTCCAACCAAGGTGGGATTTTTACACCAAGGATGAACCAAAGGCCAGATTTTTATGATGGTTCCTTCGTTTTCGTCTCCGAAACGAAAGCGAAGAAGAAAGCTAGAACAAGAAAGCTAGTTAAGCAGATGGACTTTGGCCTGTTGATGGAGAACCGAGAGATTTGCTAGAACAGAATACCGCCAGAGGCAGTGAGAGAACGGCGGAAGAATGCCAAAGAACAGAGCAGCATAACTTCAACAGAGCTAAGCAAGGGAGAAGAGGAGAAGGGGAAAAGGGAATTGGAGCCTTGGAGAGGGGTGCAATATATAGAGCAAAATGAAGGGAAAGAAGGCAAAATAAACAAATAAAATATGAAAAGAAAGAGAGAGACTGAGAGATGGTATCTCGTGGGAGCGATTCCTTTCAACAGGGAATGAATGATATTTTTTTCACTACAGTCCAATTCCAACTGGCGGGCAGGACTGGCACCTCATGTGAGAGAGACTAAGCCAACCTCTCTCATCTCTCAGCTTCATTTTCATGGTTCCTGGATCCGACCAGTGGATCAAGTGGCTCTAGCTAGATTAATCAAGGTTTATATGTACGAAATCAAATCAAACAGGATTCAGTAACATTAGATTTAACTTGTGCAGAGGATGAGTTAAGCAATGATCTCACTAAAACTTAGCATGAGAGCTTTAGGCATTTAAGTATAGAAAACCTTCTTATTCACCGAAAAGCGATGGAGACCAGTGCTGCATTACGTTTGTGATTAATGGGAGGGTGGTCATCCTTGATAAGATTGAGACACTGCTTTTGGTTCATCAATGGGAATGATAAGATGACAGGATGCAAGATGCTGCCAGAGTGCATGTGGTTGGCTTTTGCAAATGAGGAAGCAAATTACATCATGTAAGAAGAGCACCCCATAAAGCAATGTCTGGTATATTCTTCTTACACAGAATGCTTTAACAAGTGGTTTGTGATGGTTCAGGTTGTGTGATGCCTTCAACACTTGTCCATGATATGGACACCATATGGTTCTTTGGAACTATATATGTGCTTTGAAGATCTTACTCAATGCACTATTCATGACATGTAAAAATATGATGGTTCTTAAGACTTTCTTATACTAATTTTGCCAAAGCCAACTAAAATGTAAGTCCATCAAACAAAATACATTATCTCCTGTTGTTTGGGTTTTCTCACTGGATTTCTCCTGATAGCAACAAGTAAAATGGCCATATAGTTATGCTTTAACATATGAAATTTGGAGCCTAAAGAAACATCACAGGTGGGATTGAGAGTTCTGGATTCCAAGAACAAGAATGACTTGGTTAGCATTGGAAATGGCCATGTCTCTAGTGAGTTTATGGTAAGAAGAAAGGAATTGGAAGATTGATCGAGGAAAAAGAGGTTTTCTTGGGACTGTCTTGACCACTTGACCTTATCTTGAGATGGAAACATCCAAGCAAGTTCAATTTGATCACATTGGATAAACATTACTCACGAGGTGTTTGAGTGAACAGCAAAAGAGAGTAGGTTAGCTTTTCTCTCAGCTCGCCAACTTGGAACAAGGAAAAGAGAGGTACTACTAAAAGGAAGCAGTGCCTCATCTTCTATGGTACGATTGTATCCACAGCATTCAAATACCAGACAGTGATGTCTTGTGAGTTATCCTTTAAGTGTTACAGGAATTTTGAAGGTTGGTGGCTTCACCGGGCTTATTAATGGTTAGTGGCAAACTGTGCCACTGATGAGAAAATGGTTTTGGACCTTAAGGCATACCAATGGGCATCTACAGCTACCTGTATCAGTTTTGTGCCAAAGGCTTGTTGTTCCTTCGCATCTTGTAGCAGTTGTCTGGATCTCTGATTTCAGCAGATTCTTTGTTTGACTTTGTAATCTCCGATCCATGTAGTCTATCCTGAAATATCAACGAGGAACATACTCATCAGGATCATAGTGTTCCTGCTAAGAAAGATAAAGAGTGTGTTTAATTGCATGGTGAGGCTCGAGGACTAAGAATGCAAGCTTGCTGTCATCAGTATCAGATGCTTCCAGGATGCAGTTGAGACTTCTGAAAACAGAGTGCGACGCTTGTGTTTCATTTGAAGAAGGCTTTTGGAAGATGATTGTGATGCGTAGCAACAAGACAATGACAGCATCTGGCATTTCTAGAATGGCTGCTCTTGAACTTTGACCCATTGTTCTTCAGCTCCCAGTATTCGATGGTCAAGATTTAGGTCGCTCCATCTCCAACATAAGCTACACAGGTGACACCATACTGATGGAAACTACTGTTCCAAGTTGTTCTCAATTTTCACGCACACAGAATGATTCCAGAGGTGGAAAGAGAAAATAAAACCATAGCACACAACTCCAATTAGCTGATCGAGAGTGAAAACAAGGACATGTATAGTGAGATGCAACTTTGCAACTTAGCAACTTGCTGTGGATCCTCAAAAATATTCTCTTAATTGAAGTCCAGTTGGATGCAAAATACAAAAGCATGCTACGGCACACAATGTACTGCAGTTGGTTCCATCAAACAAAATGTACTTGTAGTAACACAAAGATTAGCCTTCCTACTTTTTCCACCTTCATTCACCTATCAATCCCCGCTCGATCTTATCCATCCCAAAAAAACACTTTGCCTTCCTACTTTTTCCACCTTTCATTCACCTATCAATCCCCGCTCGATCTTACATCACCAACCCAAAAGAAGATTGCTCTGATAAACAACACCAAAGCATTGCATCTTCATGCTCGGCATGTGTACTCCAACATCATTAAAGTGTGATTTAGGGAATAAGATGCTTTTTCCTTTTGGGTGCCATGGAGCAACACTACCTTGGTGCCCTAGCTAACAACAACACTACCATGGAGATTCTTGCCAACATTTAATTATCTATCGGTCATCATGGAGTCCTGAAATCCCTATTGATGGTCATTCTCAGAAAGAAAACTTTGTGCCTGCTTTAGTCTTTACCTCTGGCTGAAGCAAAGTAGTCCAACTAGCAGTTGCTGGATTTCTGATCTCTCTTTTATGATATTTAATTGCACATTGTCTTGGTACATGGCTTAGTCTTGTTGTTCTATCTACCAAATGAGATCAACTTTTCTTTCAACAAAAGCTCTGTGGCTTAAGTACTAAGATTAAGCCAAAGCTGGAGTGTGCCAGTTCAAGTAGCATTACCTGAAGCACTCAATTTCATACAACAGAGTGGTGTCAGAATTTTTATTCAAGAGGAATAATGCTTAGATGCTAATCTATGCACAATTACAAGAACAAACTTACTTCTAAGAAATATATTTCATAATGACTATGGTATAGACCATTTGTGTAGCTTTTATTTGCAAAATTATATAAACTTTAAGGAGTATGAATTCATACAATAAAACCTCAGTAACTAAAGGTAAAAATTAAAAGCTAGTACAACATGATCAGAACAAACATAAGTAGATAGCTGTACAGCAACAAAGAGAGAAAGACACCCACAAAATTAAAATTTACATATGGAGTAATATGTATTACTTGTCCTGAGAAAATAACTTGCTTGTAAAAACAAAATGATGTTGGAAACATGGAATCATAGACTATACTATATATAAAGAGCAACCATAAAAGAAAGATTAAAAAACATGTAAAAATATAAACAAGAAAAGCAGAAGTTATGCTAAGAATTTATTATCAATTCATGAAATGTTTTTTATGTAGCAAACACCCCTGTGAGGATAAGAAATAATGGTGAATATGATCATAGGGACTTGGGAAAATTTTAAAAATCTCATTTTGAGATCTTTGTGAGACAAAAATTCCAGTTCATCACTGACACCAGATTTAGATGACATGTGCCAACTTTATTTCCCCATTGTACTGTAGTAAACTGGTGGCCTGAGGGAGAGTACATGAATCTCAACCCAAAAAATAAAAATAAAAAGAAATGAAACAACATACAGAAAATGTTTCACTGATTTAGAAAATACTCCACCCAATCCAATAGTTTCACATCAATGCTTTTTCTTCCAAAAATTCCAAACATGTCAAGTTCATTAGGAGATGACAAGAATGATAGTGGATAAAAGAAGTGAGTGTTGATGATGAGGATAGGATTAAAGCATTGTTCAATATAAAGTAAATCTCCATATTCTCAGGAGTATGCACTACAGAATGAGTTTAATATCCACAATCCAATAATTCCTAGGAAATGCAGACTGGCTGGTTGCTCTTATTTTATCTGTTTTCTGCAAGCTATCTTCATGCATTCTGTAATCATTTTACAATCCATGCATCATGATTCCTTGGCACTGTAGTAGGATGTAATGCATCCAAAGAAGACAAGATTTGGCCGGTTTGTGGGGTCAAGGATGCTCCATAAGAGAGGAAAACAACAAGGAAAAGGTGGTGGCGAATTAAATGCCTCTCTGATGAAGTTTGATTCTTTGCCTCAAGTGTCACAGTGCTTGTTGTAGAATTTTTAGCCTCAATGAATAAAGTGATGGCTCCTTAAATAGGATGCAGGTTAGCTTTGTGGCTACCTCTTGCATATTAGTGTAGACCTACATCAGAAGACTCCATTGATGGACCAATCATAGACAGAATGGAGTTTGATGACAGTGTTGCCTTTTCAAGCTTACTTACACTGGTAGGCTCAGTCCACCATGTCAGTGTTAGATCAGCCAATAAAGTCAGACCATGCCAGCATCCGCATATTAATTCAGGCACTGTGCTGATAGAGCAATTGCTGATATTGGCTGAGACAGTTTTTGGATTAGACAGACTGCAGAGAAATTAAAAGGAAAGAAAGCAATTGCTGATATGAATGACTTCATAATTGTTTAGATTGGAACCAAGAAAGAAAAATATTGTCTCTTTTATTGCACTTGTTTGCTAAGATATCTTTTCTCCTATCTATGCAGAAAAATACACTTTAGAAGTAATGAAGAAGATTTACTGGCTGCTGCCAACCATTTAGCTCTCTGCAGTACAGACCTAACTCTATAATCTACCAAAGATCTTCATTCTATGCTTGTGTTCTAAATGTCAAAGTTTGGAAAGTCCAAATCTTAACTAGTCCAAACTGAAACTTTCAAGAACTCAATTCATGGTGATGGTGAACTTGGCAACTCTGATTCTTCTCTTGCTCAGTGGTAAAGATCTTTTTTCCTCCTCCTTTCCTTCTACTGTTGCATCTGTGTGGCAAGTAATAGCAGTTTGCCTTCTCTGACATGAAAGGAGTAATGAGAAACATGAAAAGACTCAATATTATCTCTCGTCCTTCCTTGATATGTCACTGGCAACAGTCATCTCCTGCAAAAAAAAGACCGCGACTTCTTGCCTTTATATCTTTCAGCTTTAGTCTTGTTTCGTCTGTGGTCTGCAAGACCGAGTAGTCCTCAGTATGTGCCACGCAGTGGAAGAAGCCAAGGTTTAGGCAATTACACCTGTGTTCCTCCTGCACGAGCTCACATGGCCAGGCTTTTGAGAACAGTTAAGATCCTCTCATCTTCCTCACAGATTGTGCATGGAAAATGAATATGGCACCTTCTGTTTCAGCATTTAGATTCCATGAAGCAACTTCTCTTCTTCCTCACGGGAAATACAATGACAAAAGCTACTTGATAAATGTTCATAAAGGATTTACATAACTAAGGAACTTGTCATGGTACTGCAAGTGCAAGGCTCTGGCTAGCAATTAACATAAGTTGGTAACTGAAAGATTGCCAAAGAAAAGAAGCAATCATACTGTGTTTCCTGTTTGAATGGTCTCAAAAACATGCTCTTGTGGAAGGAAAAATTCAGAACCAATACAGAATTATGTCAAAAAAATTAATAAGGATGATGCAAAAATTTGTTCATTTACATCCTATATCTAAGAGATAAATGACAAGTCAACTCCGATACCATTTTTCATGACCCAGGCCTGATGGATTAACTAACCTGTTAAATTTATTGAGTTCAAACCATTAATCAAAATGTTTAATCTAAAGTTGATAATAGTACCCCCATCAGATCCTTATAAGTCAATCTTAGTCTTATCTACTTTTGATGAAGAATATTTTTGTTAAGGTGTATACATGTTGTATGTATAAATGTCTTCCATTTGAGCCCGTTAGCCATGTTCAATTCCATCTTGTAGTCATGATTGACAATCTAATACATTTTCAGCTGAGCTTACTACAAGGATCACAATTAAACTTGTACTCCTTCCCTCATTTCCACTTCTACATGCTTACACTTTGAGTTGCATGAAACTTCTCTAATTCCTGAGGAGTTTCATTCCTGCTGGCCCATCAGAAAAAATTAAGTGAGGCAGCCTAATTGTGCAAGAAAAAGAAAGGAAGCCTTTAGTACATAATCAAGGATCACCTTTTCTCAGAATAAAGGAAGAGCTAAGATACCTCCTCCAACCTTGTTTTGGTTCTCTTTCGGCTTCTTTCTCCTCATAATTTTTAGTATGGTCCTCCCTTTCCATGTTCTTTCTGCATAGCGCAATATTGAAAACTCCATATGCCACCTAACACAATTTGCAGCTCATAGACAGTAAAAGATAATTTCTTTTGCTTGCATGCTCAATCTAGCATGTGATCTCTAAAATTGCAGCTCTGGTCTTTGACATATGCTTAATTTAGCATGACTTTCTTAGAATTACCAGTAGGTGAGAACTTTTTATTTCTTCTTTAACCATGAATTCACTGAGCAGTCCACTGTAAATTTGGAACAAAGTGTCTATAATTGCCTCTCCGAAGTGGTGGCTGATCATTGATTCTTGTATGGCTCTAATGGCCATCGATATGATTCTCGCATCCTCCTTAGGATCTCCTGTGCTTGTGCTCAGCTCATAAGCTTGTATATAGTCGATCACAAATGATCCTTCTCTGTGTACTTCGTCCTCAATCTCCTTCGCTGATGGAGCATAAAATGGAACATTGTATGCGTCAACCTTCTCTTCATCAATTATCTCCTGTGAAGCAATAGGGACATAAATTTGAGGGAGGTGCTATGAAAGAAATGGTTTAAGATACAGAAACCATAATTTCTTTTGATAAATTCTATTTTTGAGCTTTCATATTAATAGCATTCCTGCTGTGATCATTGAGGAAAATGGACACAGATGAAGTCGATGCAGAATGTATTAACTCGGATAAAAGAACATAAAACTGTCTGCTTCCTGATCTCATTTGGAGTGTGATTGACTTGATCTTGATTTGTTTCAAATGAATAAAAAGATTGAATGAACAAAGTAACTGACTAGGAGGAAGTAGTGTACAAAATTCAAAGGTAAAAAGAAAAGTTTTTTGTTCCTGCAACTTGCAGATGAACATTAAAATGAAACAGAAAGCCAAGAGTAGCACTTACTTGTGAGACCATAATTGCCAATGACTGGTCTAAAAGTTCCCATAAAACTGTTGTGCTCTTATCACTGTGATCTTCAGTTCTTCTTCCCAACATCAAAACGACGATTCGTCCCTCGAAATGTAGCTCTACAGATCTTGACTTAAGAAAGAGGCTGAAATCTTTCTGGAACTGCTTGAAGTATGCTAAAGAAACAGCAGGGGGGCTTGTGTTAGATATGTACATCTTCCCCTTATTAATTGGTTTGCAATCACTGTCAAGAAGCCCCAAAGGAACCTGCACAATCATTTTTGTTCAGATAAACATTCTACAACACCACTTCTCAAAAGGATCTTATCAACCATAATCTTTTCCAACTTCACTAATTAATTCAGAGTTCACATGAATAAGTTGTCGATTTGAAATTAGCTTATGAATCTTTGACAATGAATACAGAGATCACATATCATTTTAAAGAACTGAATGCTAACCTGGGAAAGCCAGTGCAAGCTATAGCAAGAGTAGATGAAATCAAGACTATTGCCCGGAAAAAGCCTGCCATAGAAAGACCCAGGAATTCCAGCTAAATATACAGATGGAGCACTGCCCCCTTGCAACTCAATGCCTGCTTTGAACTTCATATTGAACTCTGGAAAGCTCAGAAACATGGCATTGAAGTCATTAGTTGGAAGATCATTAAGGAACACCAGAAACTCTGGTGCCAGCCTCGCTAACTGCAGAGATCTCTCATGAATGGCCTTGATAATTTCTTCAGCTAGATATAGAGAATTTATCCCTGAGGAGCAACCAAGATCAGCAATTGTGAAGATTTCTGGTGTCTTAAAGGCATAGGCAGCTAATGCTGAGTCTATTATGAAATGCTTCATGGCCTCCATACTCTTCTTCTGAAGAAAGAACACACAACTTTAAAAAACAAAATAATGTAAATATTGGATTAATTGTCGACATATAATGGAAGATCATAACCTGAAGGGAAGAATCTTGGGCATAGCTTGTCTCACCCAGCCCTTCCTTCATGTGAAGAATACTCCCCACATCCATGATCATCACAAGTTCGGTAGTATTTGGAGTCTTACAGGGTGGCATTGCCTCTTCAGTTTCAGTTCATCTTTACTTTCCTCTTGATCTTCTATTTTTTTTCTTCTACATAAATTATGAAAGAAACACATCTAAGGCAGATAATGAGTTCACATGATTGGACATGCTCAAAATTAGTTTGCCAAGGGAAAAGCAAAAAGTGAGTCTGAGTGCCTGTTTCCATCAGTTGGATCTAAATCACATCTCCCTTCTCATGTCTGATATTGTCAGCCCTATCCATGAATCTTCATATTAGTGTATGTTAGACATTTTTAACCATCTAATCATCTCTCACATCTCTCACATCATAGATGGGTCCTGTCAACGTTTGAAACTTAAGATAAGATTGAGGGGACCATCAGATGAGAGAAGATCTGCACATTGGAGGGATTCTAAAGCTTGAATGATATGGCAGAAAAGCATTTTGGAAGTGTTCTTGTGATAAAAGAAGCCTTGTAAATTGGTCGATAATTTATAGAATGCCTTGATGTCATAACAGTTGTTATCAGTTACCTATTAATAATGAAATAGTTTTCTTCCTAGTGCTTGTAAACCTCATTATAATGATCAGAAGAGCTAATCATGATTAGGAAGCCATGCCTCATGGTGTTTGGCAGAATTGATCATCTTGAGGAGGAACTACATCTTAATACAAAGTAAGATCTTTGGGAATATTATGACAAACATTTTTTTCATTCGATTTGCTCCTGATCTTTTTTTTCCTCTTGTCGACCGAACATTAGCTGATGCTTTCATCTCACAAACACCAAGAATCACCCAACAACTTCTGCTGTCTGCCTTTGTCCATGCATCAATTCCAGATCATGTAGCCACAGCAACATAAGATTGTCTTCTTGTATGTAAGAATGATTTGAGTTGTTTTAAGAAACTCAAATGTAAAAAAGGACCAGAGAAGGCACAAAATTTGGCTTCACCATAAATTTCCTGCTTCACAGAGTTGAAATCTAAAAACTGCAATAACTACAATGGAATCCGAACATATTTGTTCCTTAATTAAAGCTCTTTGGAATCTTGAAGTGTCATTAATCCATTTTCACTCCCATCTCCCAATCGATTACCATGCAGTAGAGACAAAAATAAAAAGAGTGTCGGAAGATGAATACCTGGGACTCTTGAGTTCAGGTGATGGTTCTCCTGTTACAATGACCCAAGCAGCAGAGTTGGAGGACCTAATAAGCTTGAAGGCACCAGAAGAAGCCAAAAGCAGTGGAAGAAACCTTCACACTAAACCAAGAGCTGAGTGACCTATTAAAGTATGCGCATAAAATATCTCCTTTTGGCAGCAGATAGATGGCTATAAAATATTGCAGTGCTGTGCTTTTACAGAGTTTCTTCTTCCTTAATTTTTCACTTTGTCACTCATGGCATCAATGGTGATTCAGATAGAATAATGTGCTTTTCAATTTGCGGTGAGTATCTTTGTAGCCAAACCATGGAAAGAAAAGGAAGACAGTACACTTAAAACTGGACTAGAATGGCAACAAAAGTATGCCGAGTTTACTTTTGGCAGAAGATGAGTATCAAAAGATTTGTGTTGCACTTCTTCACTTTGCTGTTCAGGGTATCAAAGATGGTCGAGACTTGAGACATAGAGTATTCATTGCAATTTGCAATGAGAATCTCAAATGTCAAACCAAACAGAGAAGCTGAACAAAGAAAAGTCTGCTCATGAGATATGCACATTTAAACGAGAGTCAAAGGGCACAGAGAGTGTTGCAGTGTTGTGCTTGTTCAGTGTTTCTCTTTGTTTAGCTTTTCACCTCGTTCGATCATGGCATCAATGATGATTCGTATCTTCTTGTGTGCATTGCAGCTCAACAATGAGCATCTCAACAGTCAAACCAAAGAGAAGACAGGGAAGAAAGCTAAACCTGCTCATTTCATGCTTTTCTTTTCTTGGCATCTCTCTGAAGTGATACTAAGACTAAAATTAAGCTGAGCCAGTATGATCTCTACTTGATCGAACTCTCTGTTTGAGGCAATAGTTGCACATATGTTTGCTGAACAATGATCTATACCCTTAAAAATCAAGATGGCTCTCTCTCTCTCTCTCTCTCTCTCTCTCTCTCTCTCTCTCTCTCTCTCTCTCTCTATATATATATATATATATATATATATATATATCATGAAAAATATGCAAAAAGCAAATCGAATATCGACCTTGCGTAAATTTTATGATCTTCGTATTTGTTTTTAAGAAATGATGCTCAAACGACTTCTCTTGGGCCAATGTATTGGGAATGATTGAAACTTTTCATTTTCGAGGAGGTACATAAAAGCAAGGTCCGCAAAATCGTACCGTATCGGATTTCGACCTGAGCTCGTGCTGCAGTGCACTGTTATGGGCTACAGCTCGTGCTGCAGTGCAAAACCGTGCTGTAGCCTATAACAGTGCACTGCTCGTGCTGCAGTGCAAAACCGTACCGTACAGTCGCCATGGATTTTCGAGGAGGTACATAAAAGCAAGTGCTGCAGTGCACTGTTACGGGCTACAGTGCACTGCTACAGTGCAGCAGTGCACTGTTACGGTACTGCAGTGCACTGCTACAGTGTTGCATTACACTGTTTATAGTGCTACAGTGCACTGCTACAATGCTATAAATCGAAAACTGGTACGTACCGCCCGTACCGGGCGGTACACATCGAAACGACAGACCTTGCATAAAAGAACAAACGAACATTCACTATGATCGTCGTATTTTTTTTATGATCTCCATGGGTGCAACATAATTGACACCCTTACCTTCAATCCATTACTTGAAGGAGGTTCAATGTTGTAATAAGAAATTAATTTCTTATTATTTATCAAAACAAATCTGGAAATTTATCATCTCCAAAGAAACTTAAATATAATTTATTTGATTAGCCTTGACATATGATTACAGTTTCTTTATTCTTATAAATGGGGCCAAATACTTATGATAGAATCATTAAAAACTGAGTTAATAAATCCAGTTCTTTTCTTTCATTTTGTATTTGTGGTGTCAAGCCACATCTAATTCTTCGATGATATAATTTAGTTATCCATGTATGCAAAGATACCAGAGCTTAATCCTATGATTTCCTTTCTTAAGAAACAGTGAGTCCTATGATTTCTATTTTGCTATTATATAAAAAAAAATTTCTCACTTCCGGTTGTCAAGTTTGGTATATGAGCTTTTGGTTTAACCAAAAGCTTTCATTTAAATAAATTTCTATTTGTTGAAGGAGTCTTTTACAAATTCTATAAATTGCCACATGATGTTGTTTCCTAGATTGATTATAATGAAGAAAAAAGGAAAGTAATTTTTTTTTAAAAAAAAGAGGGAAAAAATCATCTAGCTAAAAAGGGAAAACAATCAAGGTCATTTGGCAAGATGAACCTAGAAACTTTTCTTCTCCAAAGAATGTAAAACAAATTATTCATTTGATTAATCTTGATATTCTAGGATTTTCTCTTATTAATTATTTCATTTTCTTCTTATACATGGGTTTATAAAGGAGGTCATAACATTATAATGAGTCACTAAGGAATGAGTTCGATAAATTTATTTCTTTTCTGGCATAGTGTGAATAGTGCGAAGCTTTATTTTTTTTATTTTTAAATTACATAATTCTACATCCACATGCGAGACTTGCGAAGGTATGAAGTCTTTATCGTAAGAGTGAGTTTCTTGAGCCTACAATAAGTCTAACAATTATCTTCTTCTTTTTTTAATAATATTTTAATTATAATATTTCTCTTTGTCTCTTACAATTTCTCTTTTATAAAAAATATTTCACTATTATAAGTTATACATCGTATCTTATCAACCCCTCATGCTAGTATTCATAGGAAGGAATTTCTTAGTTATATCTTGGGGCATTTGCAATACATTCGCACTCTACTTCTATTTCTATGTCTTATATTTAAAAATATAATTTTGTTTGATTTCTTAATTAAATATAGTCAAGTATTAGTTTATGTTTCAAAAATACATTTTTAGAAATGAGAAGGGAAAATCAAAATTTTCATTACTCTTGTCATTATTACCTTTTTTTCTTAATGTTTTGGCATTTACAATGTCTTATTCATTGAAATTCAATCTTTTGATTTCTTCCTTGTTTTGCATTGGGACATCCAACATGACTTTATATTTGAAAATTATTATTTTTAATTTTTGATAAATTCCAATCCAATATTTGTTTATGTTCCAACAATATAGGACAAAATGTTGTATAGCTAATTTTAAATCTACTGAGGATATAGCTCTCTTTTTAAATTAATTGTACCATAATGTTTGATTGATCAATCGATTCATGGTGATTATCATTAAATTAAACATATATAATTGGATTAGCTTATGATGAGTTTGTGCATCATTTTATAATTTTTGATGCTAATCCATTGCTAATGGTTGATCTTTTCTAATTTGCTATGATGTTTGCACACCACACCAACATAATATTTTGTGCATTTTACCTGAAAATAAAAATTATTACTTCTGATAAAAATATTATTTCAATTGAACTTCTGTCGATAAAAAAAAAACCCTAAAAATTTATTTGTATAGTATTTGGTAATAATCAAAATTTTACCAAAGTAATTTCCGTTTAGAAATTATAAAAAATAAAAATAAAATCCAAGATGTATTTTTTGGCTGAATTTTTCTATACCAAATTGGTTATTTAATTAATTTCATATTTTAAATTTCAGAATTTGAAGATTTTAGAATTACCAATTTGGAAATATTCCATTCTTAGAAAACTTCAAATTCCGAAATTGTAACAAAGACCTTTCTACAATTTCATTCCTTATCAAATTTTCCATAAGCTGCTTCAAAATTTTGATTATGAAATCATTTTTTATTTTTCTTTTAAGGTATGTCAAAAATTAATTACTAAATTTATTATAAGAAATCTATGTTAAAGAAGCAAACTTATTCTCAAATTAGGTAAATCTATTTCTGAAAAATGGATTATTTAACATATCACTAGAAATAACTTAACAATATCAATTATATACTAATAGAATAGTATGATTTAGATAGCATTTAGATAAGAATATTCAGTAGAAAGCCTTGGATATGAAATCATCCAGCCAGGATCATATATTCATCTGTCTTGATTCATCATAGTATTCACAAACAATATCAAAGGAGTAACAATCATCAAGAAAACATTATATACAGCTACTGCTAAGCATTTTTCGAACCCACGGAAGCCTGTGTGTGCTCAAGAACATGAGCACTGCTGATAAGGCATGCATGCTATCCGACATCTACAACCAGTACCTGCTCATGTTCTTGAAGGCCTCGATCGATCTTATATTCGTTTGTGCCATTTGAAGATGTAGAGTCCCCTTGGTGTGGCGATCCCATAGTGAAGCCTCCTATCATTGCCGATGAGATTGTCATCGAGGTGAGGCCCTTGGTGGAGTCGTTACATCTGCCATGGCCGATGAAGCACGGTGAGAGGATTTGGAAGGCTACGACTATGGTGTAAGGAATGGAGGCTCCCTCGTCAACCTCGATCGGTTCCCGTACTCGCAAGCAAGAACTACGTCGTGCAGCTATTGCCCAACATCACGATACTAGCCTTTCAAATCTTCTCATCGTCCTTCACCGACCATGGCAGATGTTTCGACTCCGACAAGGGCCTCATCTTAGCCCTCTCGATTCTATATACAATCTCCTACGAGGTCTTCTCCCTCGCCGGCAGCCTCATCAATAGTGACAAGAGGCTTCGTTATGGGGTCGTAACACCCAAGGGATTCTACATCTTGTTTGAATGGAACAAAACGAAGACCGGAGCGTGGCCATCAAGAACATGAGCAGGTATCAGCTTTCGCGGTGCTCACGTTCTTGAGAACAGCATTCTGTGACGTGAGGTTCCAGAAATGCTTCTTCACCGACACAAGGCCTAGAGCGAGGCAACTCCTGTTGAATCTTCCACTGGGCACGAGGATCTCGTTGGCTATCATCTCCATCATCTTTCCCACCTCTCGCAACGGGATCAGGTACTAATATGATGCGTTCACTTAGCAGTAGATTGTTCTATAGTCTGTTCTTGATTACATTCACTTGGCTGTAGGTGGTTCTATCATCTGTTCTTGATGACGGCTACTCCTTTTAGGTTGTTCGTGAATATGATGGTAATTCAAGACAAATGAATATATGATCTTTTACTCATATCCAAGTTTCTCTTCTGAAAATATCTCTACTTTCAAACCTGCTTATATTGTACTTATACTATTCTATTCGTATATATTTGATCTTGTTAATTATTTCTAGTAATATGTTAACCACTCATTCTTATGGCCGAAGTCAGTATAGAAAATCCATTATGAATTCAAGAAAAAGTACATCAGTATGGAAAATTTTCACTTCAACTAATAGGTTGATCTCATATCCAAGTTTCTCTTCTGAAAATATCTCTACTTTCAAACCTGCTTATATTGTACTTATACTATTCTATTCGTATATATTTGATCTTGTTAATTATTTCTAGTAATATGTTAACCACTCATTCTTATGGCCGAAGTCAGTATAGAAAATCCATTATGAATTCAAGAAAAAGTACATCAGTATGGAAAATTTTCACTTCAACTATATAAAGTGGATATGAAGTTTCCAGCTGACAACACATTTAGGCAAAACAGGGCACTTGCTGCACAAAACTGAAGGCTAGAAGGCTAGACAGATGGTGGAAAGATCAACTCATCAGAGTTCAATCTACCATAATCAGAAGTAATTATCCAATATTCCATAATAATTAGAAAAATTTTGATGCATATAGTGACATATTTTGCTACATAGTGTAATGCTCATCTCAAATGCATAAAGAAGCTAAGGGCTGTAAATAATATATTCAACCTCTGTATGATAGATACATCACAATAGAATTTCATGGAAAAGAACAAGGATTTTGAGTCTTTTTTTACCGGCGTCTAGTATGCATGATCAATGTAATACTTGTATATGGAGCCAACATTTAGAAAATAATTGACAAATTAAATTGGAGAATAAAGTAAAAATTCTCTAAAACATGTCGGGACCTGAGCTGTCGGTGTCATACTAAACAAAAAATTGACTTGATAATTTCATATAAATATTTTTTCCTACTGTCTTACAAATATAATCCAGTATATAGCAAGTGTATTCACATAAGCTACTCGTAGTAATGTAAGACAGAAAAAATCGATACAAAAAATCGATACTGTCATTGCACAGGCTGATGACGATGGTATTATATTTATTAAGCCGAGCTAAGGATGGGGCAAAGATAGGATCAATTTTCAAGTGATAAACTGTTAGAATAAAATCCGGCATGTCCTGATGCCATCCTTAGCAGCTGTGTTTAGGATGTGGCTGGATGAGGTGTTTGTGTTCATATAATGCCACTAATATGTTTTTGACTCTGTTCAGCATTTAACAGTTTTCATTGGGCTATTGACTTGAATATGTTTGTCTTATGCTTGAAGCTAAATCCATGGAGAGCTTCCATGCTTGAAACTGCTCGGCTTTCCGAAACTGATGAGTATCAAACCTTATGTACAGTAATCGTGTGCCCCCGACGCATAACAATCAGTATCAGATTTGTTGATACTGACAATTACAGCATCAAAACTACTGATGAATAATCAGCAGTTTGATATGGCATTGCAATTTTTCTACCTTGCAGAATAGTTTGGCAAATTGAATTTAATCAGTCTCTAAGTTTCATTTGTTTAGAATTCATAGGTTGGTCCGTCAGGACCTACAAAAGAGAAAACGGATTAGAGAAAGCGCCTCACTCGGGATCCACAAGCAAACATTCCAGGAAACACTTCATAGACAATGCAAATTACAAACGGACTTTACAAGCTCTGAACAGTTGCACAACAAAAGGCAAAATGGTCCATTATAGACCGAGAATCTCTCACAAGTGTCTACAGTGTAATGCTCATCTCAAATGCATAAATAACCTAAGAGCTGTAAATAATATATTCAACCTCTGTAAGATAGATACATCACAATATAATTTCATAGAAAAGAACAAGAATTTTGAGTCTTTTTGTACCGGCGTCTAGTATGCATGATCTTAATGTAATACTTGTATATGGAGCCAACATTTAGAAAATAATTGACAAATTAAATTGGAGAATAAAGCAAAAATTCTCTGAAACATGTCAGGACCTGAGCTGTCGGTGTCATACTAAACAAAAAATTGACCTGATAATTTCATATAAATATTTTTTCCTACTGTCTTACAAATATAATCCAGTATATAGCAAGTGTATTCACATAAGCTACTCCTAGTAATGTAGGACAGACGAAATCGATACTGTCATCGCACAGGCTGATGACGATGGTATTATATTTATTAAGCCGAGCTAAGGATGGGGCAAAGATAGGATCAATTTTCAAGTGATAAACTGTTAGAATAAAATCCGGCATGTCCTGATGCCATCCTTAGCAGCTGTGTTTAGGATGTGGCTGGATGAGGTGTTTGTGTTCATATAATGCCACTAATATGTTTTTGACTCTGTTCAGCATTTAACAGTTTTCATTGGGCTATTGACTTGAATATGTTTGTCTTATGCTTGAAGCTAAATCCATGGAGAGCTTCCATGCTTGGATATCAAACCTGATGAGTATCAAACCTTATGTGCAGTTATCGTGTGCCAACGCATAACAATCAGTATCAGATTTGTTGATACTGACAATTACAGCATCAAAACTACTGATGAATAATCAGCAGTTTGATATGGCATTGCAATTTTTCTACCTTGCAGAATAGTTTGGCAAATTGAATTTAATCAGTCTCTAAGTTTCATTTGTTTAGAATTCATAGGTAAAAAAATAAGAGTTAATCTTAGTCTTGCTTCCATGTCAGGACATATTGCTCTCTGCCTACATCATAAAAGAATAATAGTAAATGATGTTATTTAGTCTTTTGCTTTCTGTATCATGAAAAGGTAATCAGATAATATGATGTTAATTGATTAATATCCAACTCAAGAGACTTGTTCACCTTCTACCAAGGACAACAAACAAGGAGAAGCTGACTTACCCCATTTTCATTTCCTCTATGCCACATCAGTTACATGGCAAAGGGGAGGTCTTATGACATGGCATGCTTCATATTTGCCTAAACACATGAGTTGAAGGTAGTCTCAAGATAAACTGTCCATTATTTCAGTAGTGCATATGCATCTCCAATTGGATTTTTATGAGGAGATGGTGATTGAGTGTATGGTTATTGCACTCCTTATGGTTTTGTTTCTGAAGTAAGAAGTAGACCTTTCCTATCATGATAGATGGAAACTAATTGTTCTTAGATCATTCAAATCAAACTGTTCAAAGTAAATCTAACATATATCGACTATATTTGGATCCCTCTTTGTAGCCCGAAACACATAATGAACAATCTGTTTCTAAGATATCGAACTGCTCAACTCCTAAATTGTTCTCGAGCATAAAGAACAAGAAAGGAAAAAAGCTTGTGTTGGTTGTGTTGTCTGAGCTTCTACAAGTGAGAGTATGGATGAAGATTCAGTGGTCCAGCCCTGAGAACTAACTAACAGCATTAACTGCCGGTCATGGAAGTTTCAGCTATCAATATGAACTCAAAAAGGTTCTGCCAAAGCAAGTAGCTGCAGATGAAAGTGAGCCATGCCAACTCTTCCATCACTACTTTCACTTAGTGGCAAACTGCAGGCTGTCAAGTAGGGCAGGGAATCAATTTATGGAGGATAGAATTCAATGGGAGTCACTAGAGCTTTGGCCACAGCTGGTGATTGGCAATAGCGCACAATTCTTGACGCAGCCTGCACCAGCCATTCCCATGAACACAAAAAGATCTAATCGTTGATGTCCGCCTATATAAAGTCACAGCCACACTACTCCATGCAGTGGCATCGAGAGCTCATTCATGGCCTCTTCCATGGAGGTGTGGCCACGGCTGTGGTCGCTCTGTCTTATGACTGCTGTGGTGGTTTGCTTCGTTGCTAGCACGGTTTCGGCGGTGGAGGCTGATCTTCCACCGTTTCGTTATGGTGCTCCTCCCTACTCCAGGAGGCATCACCTTCCTCCTCCAACAAGACATCACTACAACTCTCCTCCGCCAATAAGATATTATCATTACAAGTCTCCCCCACCGAGAAGATACAAGCATAAGTCATCGCCACCGCCATCACCTCCTCATCTTCCATACCATTGCAAGTCTACTCCGCCATCATCACCTCCTCATCACCCCTATCACCACAAGCCTCAGCCGCCACCATCATCATTGCAAAAACCACCATTCTACCATTACAAGTCACCTCCTCCACCAACTCCATCTCGACATCCTCATCATAAATTAACTCCTTCATCGTCACACAAGTCGCCACCTTCATCTCAACCTCCTCATCACAAGCCACCACCTCCTCCTCCCAAGTCACTACCTCTTCCACCATCAGTTATTTACATGTCACCACCTCCTCCACCTTCACTCGTTTACAAGTCACCACCTCCGCTATCTCAAGCTCCTCCTCACAAGTCACCACCGCATCCATCTAAAACTCCTCCTCGCATGTCACCACCTCCTCCACCTTCACTCGTTTACAAGTCACCACCTCCTTCTCCAAAACCAACTCCTCCTTCGTCACCTCCATCGCCATCTTCCCACGCGTCTCCTCCCTATGTTTCTAAGTCACCACCACCACATTCATCACATCCACCACCTTCCCTCTCCCCTCCTATACCTCCTAATTACAAGTCACCACCTCCTTCTCCAAAACCAACTCCTCCTTCGTCACCTCCATCGCCATCTTCCCCCGCGTCTCCTCCCTATGTTTCTAAGTCACCACCACCACATTCATCACATCCACCACCTTCCCTCTCCCCTCCTATACCTCCTAATTACAAGTCACCACCTCCTTCTCCAAAACCAACTCCTCCTTCGTCACCTCCATCGCCATCTTCCCACGCGTCTCCTCCTCATATTTCTAAGTCACCACCGCCATCTTCATCATCTCCACCACCTTCCCTCTCCCCTCTTCCACCTTCGATTTCCAAGTCACCACCTCTTCCTACACCAACAACTCCAAGCCCATCACCTCCATAGCCATCTTCCTCCTCATATTTCTAAGTCACCACCACCATCTTCATCATCTCCACCACCTTCCCTCTCACCTCCTCCACCTTCTATTTCCAAGTCACCACCTCCTTCTACACCAACAACTCCTCCCCCATCACCTCCATCGCCATCTTCCTCGTCTCCTCCCCATGTTTCTAAGTCACCACCACCACCACCATCCCTCTCTCCTCCATCTTCAATTTACAAGTCACCACCTCCTCCTACACCACAAACTCCTCCCCCGTCACCTCCATCGCCATCTTCCTCTTCATCTCCTCCCTATGTTTCTAAGTCACCACCACCACCTTCTCTCTCCCCTCCTATACCTTCTATTTACAAGTCACCACCTCCTCCTACACCACAAACTCCTCCCCCGTCACCTCCATCGCCATCTTCCTCTTCATCTCCTCCCTATGTTTCTAAGTCACCACCACCACCTTCTCTCTCCCCTCCTATACCTTCTATTTACAAGTCACCACCTCCTCCTATACTAACAACTCCCCCATCACCTCCATCGTCATCTTCATCCTCGTCTCCTCCCCATATTTCTAAGTCACCACCACCATCTTCATCATCTCCACCATCTTCCCTCCTCCTCCTACACCAATAACTCCTCCCCCGTCACCTCCATCGCCATCTTCCTCCTCGTCTCCTCCCCATGTAAATAAGTCACCACCGCCATCTTCATCGTCTCCACCACCTTCCATCTCTCTTTCTTCACCTTCTATTTATAAGTCACCATCTCCTCGTACACCAATAACTCCTCCCCCATCATCTCCATCGCCATCCTCCTCCTCGTCTCCTCCTCATGTTTATAAGTCATCACCATCTTCATCATCTCCACCTTCTATTTATAAGGCACCACCGCCTCCTTTATAATCTCCTCCCCCCTCTTTGTCATCTCCACCGCCACATTCCATATCACTTCCTACTTGCATTTATAAGTCTCCTCCACCGTCATCTTCAATATCACCTTCTCCTTATATTTATACGTCTCCACCATCATCTTCATCACCTCTTCCTCCTTACATTTACAAATCACCACCATCACCACCTTCTCCCTCGTCTTTTCCTCCATATAAGTACAAGTCACCTCCACCACCTTCTCTTTCTCCTCCAACACTTTACAACCCCATGTCTCCTCCCCCACCATCATGATCACCTCTTCCCCCTTACATTTATAAATCTCCACCAACTTTCTCCTCTCCTCCTATCTGTAAGTCTCCTCCACCATCATCTCTATTACCTTCTCCTCCTCCTTATGTCTATAAATCTCCATCACCACCTCCTTATATTTACAAACCTCCTCCATCACTATTTACATCACCTCCACCTCCTCTTTACTTGTCTCCACCACCATCATCTATGTCACCGCCATCCTCTTATCTTTATAAATCTCCACCACCACCTACACTCTACTCTTCCCCTCCTTACATTTATAGGTCTCCACCATCCTCATCTCCATTTCCTCCTTTCGTTTATAAATCTCCATTGCCACCAACACCATCATCTTCATCACCGCCTCCTCCTTACATTTTAAAGTCACCATCGTCCCCATCATCACCTTCTCTTTATAAATCTCCACCACCACCTATCCCCTCCTCTCCACCTCCTTCCATTAACAAGTCTCCACCACTACCAATATTATTATCTCTGCCACCTCCTTAGGTCTATAAGTCCCCTCCACCACCATCCCCTTATATTTATAAATACCCACCACCAACACCACCTATCTCCTCCTCTTCCCCTCCTTCCATTTACAAATCTACACCACCCTCCTCTTTATTTCCTCCAAATATTTATAAATCCCCACCACCACCACCACCTTCTTCATCATCTCCTCCTCCTCCATTATCTTCGACACCATCCCCTCCTCGTATTCATAGATATTTTCCACCATCAGTTTCATTACCCCCTCCTCACTTTTACAAATCTCCTCTTCCTTCAATTTATAAATATCCACCTCCACCCTAGCACCAGTCAACTTCATCTCCATCGTTGCCTCTCCCTTATGTCCATTAATCTCTTCTTCTCTTCTCTAGTCGTTGTCTCTATCTTCTTCATCAATACCATTACAGTCTCTATCACCTTCTCTTGATTACCATTACAATTCCCCTTCATCACCACCT
>LVTN01001308.1:14755-44068 GCA_001649415.1 Musa itinerans
TTTAGATGTTTAACTGCATTTTGAGTGATGCAGGTTTACTCAATCAGGATTAGACAGTTGATGCAGGAGGAATTGACATTGTGCCGGAGGAGATCACGTCAGGATATTGGACGGCAGAAGGCTTCGGACGTCAAGCATTGGGCCGAGGAGAGCGGAATTGCGCCAAGGATATCGGGGTTGTGGAGGTCAACCACCGATTGGGCAACAAACCGCAAGAGAAGACGATGCGCTGAAGAATCGGATGAAGCGCCAACCAATGATATGCCGGGCAACAGAATGTCAATTCGCGTTGTAATAATTGTCTAGATCGGAGTAGAGTTTTGGCTTGTGTGTATAGGATTAACTACGATAATGGTGAAGACAAAAAGCAAAATAAAGTGCTAGAGTCAAGCGTGAAGGATTTGTTGGGAGTTTGAGAGTTCGACGGAAGTCCGAAGTTTCATCGGGAATGCTGCCGGAACTAGCTGAGAATGAGTAGGGAGCTTGCCGAAGGGTTTTTCGGAAGCTCGGTTCGCGGATGTCGCCGAGAAAGATCGGAGCTTACCGAAGAAGCTCGTCGGAATTCACCAAGATTAAATCGTGAAGTCTAGGAGCTTGCCGGGAGTCTGCAGAATGGTTTCAGAGAGTTTGTCGGAAAACTGCCAGAAGTTCGCCGGAAGCTCGCCGAAAGAAGTCTTGACTTGCGGACTTTGTAAATAGCTTAGTAAATGACTTTAAATTCATAGTTATCACGTTAATTAGGGTTAGGATTAGGTGTTAATCCTATAACCCAAGTAGGGGCCAATTGGGCCGGACATTAGACTGGTTTGGGCTATGTTTGGAGCCCAAACAGTGAGCTGAAATAGTATAGGCGGTGGCACCACCTAGAACCTGTAAGGACGGGTGGTGGGACCGTTGGACTAGGCGGTGGCACCACCCAGAGCCCGAACGATCAGGCGGTGGTACCGTCGGATTGGGCGGTGGCACCGCCCAGCACTCGAAAGGTCTAGCGGTGGCATCGCAAGTAAACGGTCAATATGACATTGACAGGCGGTGGCACCACCAGCTCCGGGAACCCAAGAGAATTCAAAATTTGGAGCCTAAATTTGAATCCTCTTGGGGTCTATAAATACCCCTCAATTCTCAGCAGAGAACATAACCTTTAGAGAAGTTAGAAATTGAGATAAAGCCTTAGCAAAGTCTTTAGCAAGTCTTGTTTTCAATAGCTTAAGTGTTCACCTCCCTCCTCTTTGAAAATATGTAAGAGTGTGAACTACTTGTAAAATATTGTAAGAGGGGTATTTGTCCTTCTCCTTCAAAGTGATTTGCTAGTGGAAGCTGGGAGCCTCATCGAAGAAGGCTTCGCAAGTGGATATAGGTCATTTGACCGAACCACTTTAAATTGGTGCGTTCCTTGAATGTGTGAGTGTTTACCTTTCTGAAACCGTTATTTACATAGCAGCAAGTTTTCGGTTTTCATCTTCTCACTTTACTCAAACTGCTTTCACTAAGTCATTCATTGTCGAATCAAAATCTCTACGCATTTACGAAATCGAGTTTAAACTTACGAGTTTTAATCTGCTGCACTAATTCACCCCCCCCCTCTTAATGCCACTCTGATCCTAACAATGTGTAGTTTCGCATATAGAAACCCGATTAAATTCATTTCTATCAGGAGCATAAAACAAAGCGTTCATCGCTTTAGCTTTCAAAGAAAAAGTCTTCTTTTCTAAATCATTTCATTCGTTCATTGGTTTGGAAGACTTCTCAAAACTGCTTTCAACAATGTTCCATAATTCGAAATCCATAGAAAAGAAGAAAATTCTCATTCTAGTTTTCCAATATGTGTAGTCCGTCCCATTGAACATAGGAAGATGAGTGATAGAAAGACCCTCTAGATTACTGGCAAAAGCCATCTCTCTTGAGTTTGAAACCAAATAGAGAGTAACTTTGCTTTGATACCAACTATTAGGATCGTGATAAGAGGGGGGGTGAATTAGTGCTATCGTAAAAATTAAGTTGATACAAAACTTTCGGCTTAATAAAAACATATCGAAAAAGATATTGAAAGTGTGCTTGACTTAGAATAAGAGTGATAAGCAATTAAGGTCGAAAACAATAGTAATGAAGAGCAACAAGAAAGTGCACACCAATTTTATAGTGGTTTAGTCGTCGTGAGTTACGTCCACTCCCGATTCCTCCTCCGTTGAGGCCATCGGCATCCACTATCGGTCTTCCTTCAATGGGCGAAGACCAACCACCCTCTTACAACACTTTCTCTTTTTTAGAGATTTAGGAGACAACCTTTTACAAGCCTCACACCTCTCTTAGATTGATCATAAAACTAAAAAAGGAGGAGGAGAACACTTAACACTTTTACAACCAAAATCTCAAGACTTTTGTTCACACTTTTCGTGCGAAAGAGTGGAGTGTTTATAGGCCCCAATGGCTTTAAAAATGGAGTAAAAAATGTCTCATCCTAGGTTTCTAGGGTACTGGTGGTACCACCGCTAGTAATAGGCGGTACCAGTGCTTGTAGATTGACATTGGGTAGTACTATAGGGAATTTTGGGGCACCATCACGTTCACAGTGGAAGAACAAAAAAATAAAATCCCAGAATTCCCAGAGAAAAGAAGGTTTCATTATCATACAAAAGTTGGTGTGTAAAAACTCACGAAACCGAAAAACTGCACGTAAGAGAATTACCTAAGGAAATCGTATATCCCTGAAAACCTAATGATCTGTGGGAGAGGATGAACGAGGTCAACTGTCCTCCTCTCTAGCAGTGATCCATATGGTAGGGACTATGAAGATGCTCCTTAAATCGCTGCTCAAAACTCTTCCTCGCGCGCATCACACAATCAAAAAGGGGTTGTCCACATACCCCAAATAAGGGCTACAATATGAGGATGAGAGGGAGAGAGGATAATAGGAGGCAGCCAAAAAGAACCTCTAGCCTATGGATCTTTCGTTCTCTCCTATTTATAGAGGTCCCCTATCAATTTAACCATAATGGATCCTACCATACTGGATATTGGATCTCCATCTAACTACCCAAGCCTCTTAGATTATTGGGTCTACAAAATAATATCTTATTAGCTCTTATTAGATCTCATCCATAGGATCCAATAATTCAAGGGCTTATTAGATGTGTAATAAGATAGAGGCTCTTGTAGGGAAATATAAGGGGCGACATTATATACGCAACGAAAGAACATAAAATAAAATCCTTAATTTCCCAAAGATTTGTTCGTAGTCATGCAAAGATTGGTGCGCCAAATCTATGAAACTTAAAACCATGCGTGAGATAGTTGTGTTACCTAGAGAGATCATATATCCCTGAATCCCTGTAGATATGTAGGAGAGGATGAAGGAAGTCAAGCGCCCTCATCTTTAGCAGTGATCCATATAGTAGAGTTACGACGATGCTCCTCAAAACTCCAGGCTTGATATTTAAGGAGAAGGGGAGGAGAATAGGAGATGACAACCCAAAGAGACTCTAGCCTATGAACTATTGGTTCCATTCTATTTATAGAGGTCCCCTATCAACTTAACCATAATAGATCATACCCTATTGGGTATTGGATCTCCATCCAACTACCCAAGCCTCTTAGATTAATGGATCTCTATCCAATAATCTCTCATTGGCTCTTATTAGATCTCACCCATAAGATCCAATAATTCAGGGGCTTATTGGATATCCAATAAGATAAGGGCTCCGGCGGATATCTCATATCCAAATCTCTACTCATCACAATGTCTATCATATGTGTGTGACCTTCTAGGTTAAATATCGAGATGGCCATGAGTCATACCTGCCAGAACTTCTTCTGGCTCAATGAATTATTATCTTAATAATTCACTCAACTCATCAACTACAGATGTACTAGGCCACTACGTCGCAATCCCCAAACGATACAGGAGAATCCAATCCATTGGACCTATCTATCCTCAATTACCGTAAACCTATAGTCCCTCATCCATCTAATAACTCAAAGACCGTATACCGGGTATGGTGATGTCAAACTTATACGGTTTCTACTCGAGTCTCACTCTAATCAAATTCTCCTAGAGAACTCTTTCTTTCTCAATCCGAATGATCGTGGCCAGGGATTTGTCTGAGTAAGAACACATAAGATATTTCTCTCATAACACCGAGGGTGGATGATCCTCTATCGACACTCAATAGTCCTCGTAAAATTGGCTACTACTCCCGATAACCGGCTGTGCTAGATCTGCAGCCTCCAAACTTATAAGTATGGTATCAAAGAATGGAGTACTCATACAGAATATTCTTGGTATCTCAAGTCTAATGACCAAATACACCACTAGGACTATGAAATCGTTATATGAAAATAAGGCATCATCAACTATCCAGTATTCCGTAAACTGATCAATCAGTGAACTTATTCTCCAGTGAGCACCTGTACTGTATCCTTAGTGTCCCCACACAAGCAGCTATGAGACCAACTACATCCATCATATGGATGGGTATATAGCACACCAGTCTGTCTGGTTATCTCGATGTCCCTCTCAACTAACCTATGACCGTGATTATTAAGGATCTACATTTAAAGGCGAATCAATCTCATTATCGTGATCTCATCACGATCCGATTCTCATTGCATAGATTCATGGACATCACAATATATTTAAGCAATAAGCAATATTAAGTAATAAAATATCAAATAATAATAATAAGTAAAAAGATTGTGTGTCCAGTCATACGTGTCATCACTCACGTGATTGGCTTGCTGGACACCTATAACTAGCAATCTTCCACTTGACCTAAAGTCAATCATATATGTGTTTGATCCCCATCAGACCCTTGTGACACTCAAAGGCAATATGAGACAATGGCTTTGTCAATGGATCCGCAATGTTATCTTCGAATGAAACTCTTTTCCACTACTATATCTCCTTGGGTTATGTTCTCTCTGATTATGTGGAACCTCCTCAAAACGTGCTTAGACTTCTGATGAGACCTAGGTTCCTTTGCTTGAGCAATCGCTCCGTTGTTATCGTAATATAAAGAAATCGACTCCTTGCTCTCCCGTATAACTCCCAAATCTGTGATAAACTTCTTCATCCAGACTCCCTCCTTTGCTGCCTCTACTATAATAATGTACTTTGCCTCTATGGTCGAGTCAACAGTAATATCTTGCTTGGAACTCTTCCAGCACACTGCTCCTCTATTTAGGGTGTACACATACCTCGAATTCAACTTGCTATCATCGACATCGAACTGAAAACTCGAGTCCATATAGCCTTCAACCCTAAGGCTACTACCTCCATATACTAGTAAAAGATCCTTAGTCCTTCGTAAGTACTTAAGGATACACTTTATTGCTTTCCAATGCTCCAAGCCTGATCTGCCTGATACTTGCTCGTGACACTCAAAGTATACGCTATATTAGGCTTGGTACATAGCATGATATACATGACAGACTTTATTGTTGAGGCATAGGGTATTCTATCCATGTTCGTCCTTTCTTCAGGAGTCTTTGTGGACATACTACTAGAAAGCGATATCTCATGTCTAATTGGTATGAGACCTCTCTTAAAATTTTTCTTGCCAAACCTTTTGACAATGGTGTCTATGTACTTAGATTGAGATAAACCAAGTGTCCTCTTGGATCTATCTCTATAGATCCGAATCCCCAAGATATAGGATGCTTCCCCTAGGTCCTTCATGGAGAAGTGTCTAGATAACCAAGTCTTTACTGTGGATAGCATTCCTACATCATTCCTAATGATCAGGATGTCATCCATATATAACACCAAGAAGGTGATAGCGCTCCTACTTACCTTCCTGTACACACAAGGCTTATATTCGTTCTTAACGAAGTCATAAGATCTGATTACCTTATTAAATCTTATATTCCAACTTTGGAAAGCTTACTTTAGTTCATAAATGAACCTAAGCAACCTACACACCTTATCTGGATAGTCCTTGGATACGAATCACTCAGGTTGTATCATATACACTTCCTCCTTGAGGTTACCATTGAGGAACGTGGTTTTCACGTACATCTACTAGATCTCATAATCATAGTGTGCTGTAGCATGGCTAATAGAATTTAGATAGATTTTAGCATGGCTACAAGTGAGAAGGTTTCGTCATAGTCAACACCTTACCTTTGACGATATCATTTAGCCACTAGCCTTGCTTTATAGATCTCTACCTTTTCATCTACTCTGATCTTCTTCTTGAAGATCCACTTGCAATTGATGGGTATAATACCCTCGGGTGTTTCAACTAGGTTCCATTTGCTGCTTTCAATTGATTTCATTATCAAAATCTGAAATTCAACACTATTTATAAATAAGCGAGAACAAAGAGTCTATGATAAGTAATTATCCTATTAAAAACATCTCCTAAGGAATCCTACCATAATATGGACTTTCTTTCTATTGGTTATAACTCTCATCAAAATCCAATCAATTTTATAATATATCTTATTCAATTAAAAAGGGTTACATAATCTAATATTTTTTTACTTAGCTATTAATTGATAAGACATAAAAAAATTTAAAATAAATAAAATAAAATAAAATTTATTTGAAAATAATTTTACCTAAATAGATTTAAAAAAAATTTAAAAGTATTTTATACATGGCCATGAATTTTAAAACAATCTAATAAGTCCAATAAGCATAATAATACTATACGAGTTATAGTGGTTGTATATCATCAATGTTATACTCCCTTCTATATGCCACAATATTGTTAGTATTTCCTAATATAGTCCATAATAACCTCTATAATTTGTCCTGTCAAGATAATCTTATTATTACATTCAACCATAATATGCATAAACATAAATATAAATATAATAACATAAATAAATAATTTTAATTAAGTGTGAGTTTAGAACTATGGATTGTGGTTGTTCTACAAGATCATCAGAGGCGATATCAACATCATGTATGAGTTCATCAATGTTATTTTGTTGTTCACTTTCATTAATTCTCTCAATAATTTGAGGAACAATAATTTCTCGAATAGGAAATGATAAAGGAGAATGAACTTGTATCTCCTTAGTGTCAAAATTGATCTTTTGAGATTTTTTACTCCACCTAATTTCGCCATTTTTTAGGAATATTACATTATCAAATTTTACTATCCTCGTACTATGATTAGGGGAATAAAATCTATATCCCTTGGATTTTTCTAGATAACTAATAAAATACTAAAAATAATTCTTGGATCAAATTTCTTTTTATGTAAATTGAATACTCTTATATTTGCGGGACACCCCCAAATATGTAAATGTTTTAAATTAAGTTTTCTACTAGTCCATAACTCAAATGGAGTTGATGAAACTAACTTACTAGGAACCTTATTTAAGATATACATAGTTGTTCTAAGAGCTTTACCCCACATTGATTTATGTATAGAGAAATAGTTCAATTGATCATGTTTATAAGAGTACTATTTTGCCTTTCAACAATGTTATTCTATTGTGGAACACATGGTAAGGCATATTGAGCATAAATATCTCATTTTTCTAAGAATCTACCAAAAGGGCCAATATTCTGACCAGATTTATTATATCTATCATAAAATTCACCATCTCTATCAGATTTGATAATTTTAAATTTTCTATCTAATTGTCTCTCGATCTCGTTTATGTACACTTTAAGAGTCTTAACGACTTAAAACATTTTATGTATTATATAGTCATATCTAGATAGGTCATTTATAAATATGATGAAATACCTTTAAATAGAGAATATGAAGCGGTCCGTATATATCAGTATAATTAATTTCAAAGAATTCTTTACTTCTTATGACATTTTTCTTTATATGCTTAGTTTGCTTTTCCTTAATGTAATCTATGCAAACACTCTTTATTAAACCTTTTGTTCTCGTTGCTCGCTACAATCGCATCGAAATATTGCCTAAGCTGATAGCTGTGCCCACTAGCTTAATTAAGAAATTATTACCTTTACAAAAAATATCGATGTTTTTTCAAAATGTAATGACTAGAAGAGCGACTGATAATAATGATCCGCATAAAAGAGCTGCATAGCATAATAATATTATATTTATGTGCATCATTAACCACTGAGATTATAAAGTAAGTACTAATATTACGAATTGATGCATTTTAGTTAAAAAACCCGACGTGGCAAAGCCTTTCAAAATAAGTGAAGTCTAAATTTTATAAAATATTATTCTTCACTAATCTTCCAATTCTTTCTTTGAAGATATATCACAATCGTCTATGTCATAATATAGAAGATCTTACATTAATGAAACTATATTTCAATCCAACATTTTGATTGCAGGGTCAATAATATATTTGTAAACTCTGGATTCAAATTAATTTTATATAAACCATTCATAAAATTCTATAACCAACTTTTATTGAATAATAGAATATATTGAGTTTATCATTATTAAAAAAAACATAATATCCTAACTCATCAATTCTAAATAAAGAAATTAATTTTTTAGAAATAGTGGGAATATAACATGTGTTAGTAAGATCTATCAGATAACTCATCTCTAGGCGTAGGCGATAAATTTCCATTGATATCACTTTCACTTTGAGATAATTTCCCAAAATGATGAATCTTTTATTTTTTTTAGTTTTCAGAATAAAAAAATCACTGCATATTATTGGTAACATTAGTTGAAGCACTAAATTAATCCACCAAGTATTAGAAGGAACTTCTGTAATGTTTGATTTGAAACATACAATAGTTGAGTTTATACTTTTCTTTTCGAACCAAGTTTTGCATTTAATGTAGTCCTTCTTTACATGTCCTTTCTTACTATAAAAGAAAATATTTTATTATAGAAGCTTTCTTTTCATTAATATGTTTAACATTTTTAGTCCCCGACAAATTTATTTGATGGATGACCCATCAACTTTCTTTTCTTGTTATCGGCTCATTGAGTAATAGTCATAATATTATGAGAATTTTCATGTCTTAATCTTAATTCTTCCTGAACACATATATTACTCAACTTATTCATGTCTCACTTATCCTTATTTGTATTATAGTGAATATTGAATAAGTTAAATTGAGGAGGAAGAGAATTAAGAATGAACTGTATAAGGAAAGACTCATCAACATTTATGCTTAATATTTTAAGTTTCATAACTTTGTTAGCCATGTTCAGAATATAATCTTGAATCCCTCGAGTGTCATTATACTGAGCTATAGTAAGTTCTTTTATTAATGTACTAACCAATAACTTATCAACATATTTAAATCTATCTTTAACAGCCCTTAAATATCTTCGTACACTAGTTACAATCGGTAATGAAGTCTTTATATTATTTACAATCATTATTTTTATAAACATTAAACAAAGCTTATTAGATCTTTTCTAAGTATTCATTTTATTAATCTGTTCCATAGTACTTTCATTAGTCAAGTTTACGAGCTTTTCAACAAGCAATGCTAAATCAAGATCTAATACGCCTAATGTGAATTGGGTATGCTCTAACTATACTGAATAATTTGATCTAGAGAGTACAAGGACATTGGAAGCATGAGAATGTATGAAAGGAAATACCATTGTAAAATATAAAATAACATTAATGATTTAAATTTTTAATATATTATGAACTATTAAAATCATTTATATATCATATTTAAGTGAAATATTAACTATTCACTTAACATTATCTATGGAGGACTGATATCATCCTTTGGAATAGTATTGCTACCTTTAAATATTCAATCATAAATTGCAAGAATATCTAAAACAATATTATCCTACCTCATCACATAATTATTTAAAGTAAATTCTCCTTTGAGATTATCTAAATCTTTTAATTATGTGTGATATCATGAATATTATTTTTTTAATATCATTTAGAACTAATTCTTTAATATAGTTTTATAAGCTATTGGTCTAGGCTACTTTAGTAGCTATAAGACCATTATAGTAATATAAAATATATTTTAAAATATTATATAAATGATAAGACCTTTATTGTAATTCACATCTCATAAGCCTATCACCCTATGCTACCTTAACAGCTACCAATCAAATAGAACTTAGGGAGATGAGTTCAATGATAACATAACAACTATAATAATTATTAAAAATTAATCAATAAAAGAAAAAACTCATATGATAACTATAATTAATTTTATAATTAAGGATATAAATTAGAAATTCTTAATTTCATAAAGATAAAACTATAATTTTGCTACTCTAAAAAGAAGGACAAAATACTAAATGATATTAATAAAATATAGAAGGGCAAAATTATAATTTGATCGAGAAACCCTAATCTCAAAAGAAAGGGCAAAACTATAATTTGTTAAAACCCTAATCTATCGCATTGCTTGTGTGATTACCGCCGATGTGATCGTCGCCTGCACTTCCAACTTGACGTGCAGTCATTGCTTGGGATTGGCCTTTGCCTGTGCATGGCTAAAGCTTGGGCACGATCGTTGTTTGTATGCGGTTGTCGCCTGTGTGACCAGCCCAGCGCTCGGTCTGCGGTTGTTGCTAGTGTGGCTATTGTGATGCGCGATCAATCGTGACAAGTGACTCATCGCTTGTGTGGCCACCTACGTGCTGTCACGAACGGTCATCGCGCTCCCTCAACAACTTCATTCAACGAACTGTTCGTCGCTTTTGTATGTTTGTACCGAGACATGACAGTATGTTTTACCTTAGTTTTGTGTGTTTTTGCTCGTAAAAATACATGTTTGAATAGGTTGCGGCGCTGTAGTGTGACTGCTCATCGCGTTGGGCCGAACTGCCTAAAACAGCTTCGTTTTCGTGTGCCATAGCTTATTTTCGGCAAGCCACAAATGCACACAAAACGTCAGCCATCTTAGCACCATAGAACCTCCCGGGTGGCACATGGCTGGATGGGGCTTCGATATATTGTCAAGCGTTGAAAAATCTTCACAAGTTCGCACGTTAACTTGACAAAAACTTGCCTTCGCGCCCGACACCCAGTTAACAGTTGTTTATGGACTTGCAATTATTCGTTCTACATTTTAAAGTCCTCGATTTCTCCTTCCTCTCTTTTCTCTCTTGCACTCAAGGTGCCTGCTGAATTGCTTGTAAAGCTTCCCTCTTCGCAAGATGTCGGAACTTGTCCGTCGCTCGTTTTTAATCTAATCAACTTTCTGTTTTACAAGTCCTTCGGGACCCGTACAAGGTTGCAACTAGGCTGAACCTTTGCAGATGCATATGTTGCAAGGACGCCTCATGACTTAGGCAATCCCAACTAAATCCGAGGAGTTGGCACAAGGGTGCTTCACGACTTAGGCAACTTCGACTAAGTTCATAATTTTGCCGCAAAGGTGCCTCATAACTCAGGTAATTCCAACTAAGTCCGTGATAGTATGACCGATAGATCTGTTATAGAGGACCACACACAACGGTGTTGCTATAGTCGGTGCGGTTGCATGGTGATGCACAACTATTGCCACCATTGTATAATCATCGAATATCATGATACAAAAAGCAAATCTCATGTCACTCGCAAGAAGACAACAAGATTGACTAGATAGGAATTTAGATCGACAATATACACGTATCATTCATGCATTGTAATTCAGAAAATAATAGATCTAAGGTATTTGATTTTAAGAAACTAAGCTCTAATACTAATTGTAAATATAAAATTAATAATATGCTATTTGGTACAACAAAAACTTTAATGCCAGGATTGAAATTCAAATTTATGATGTGTACCTTTCAATGCCATTTGAAAAGAGCTTTATCATATTTGTAGGGGCATCGTCTTCACATCCAAAAACCACTATCAATTTGGAAGGAGAACTAGTCTCTCATTCTCATCATTTCCTATCTTTTCACAAGACCACTTAAATTGATGGATTAGGGATAAAGAGGATAAGAGAAGAATCACAATCTCTTAATGATTATCATGTATCCATGTCTCATGTTCGTGTCCACGTCTATCACATCACACACCATGTAACCATGCCCGTTTAGTTGCTAAAGGTCCTATCTATATAGGTGAGAGTAGAGGATCCTATTATAAAATAGGAGAGTTTCTCCTTCTATCAAAAGCATAATTTAAGGAATTCTATTATAATATAATTTTTTTTATTAGTTATAATTTTCAATAAGTTCGATAATATATCTATTCAATTAGAAAAGATCACGTAAACTTAACTCTTGCCATGCCACATAAACTAATTTTTTAAGTTAACAATATAAATTGATCATCTTATCATTTAATAACTATCAGCGCACGAGAGCACCCTCAAACTTTTAATGAATAGTCGTTCCAGCAAACTAATCATCTCATCATTAAGTTGGTCCAGAAAATTGACTGAACGGATAGGGGAGAGAAAAACACACAAAGAAATTTAATTATCAATTTACATAGACACTCGAAATTATGGTCCTTTAACTACTTTGATCATTAACTTATTCTTTAGTTGAGAAAAAAAAAAGATCACTCATTATTAAACTCGAAATTTTAATTTTTTTTGACTTGTCCGTTAGTCATTAAGATGTTTTTTCAAGAAAAAAAGACCACTTGTTATGAAAAGAATTGAATGATTCAAGTTCTACTTTTAAGGCACAAACGAGTTTTGTAGTTTTACAAGTACTTCTCGTACGTGTAACGTGAGTTATTATTTTGATGAATTAATGGAAACAAGGAGACCGTATTAACCGGTCATCCGTTTGAGCCGATCTAATCTCCATCCGGTTCAACCGAACCGTCCAGTTTTCAGTGGACCGTGGAACCCTCGAACCACAAAACGCCAGATGCCGGTGATGGCGGTATCCTAGGGTTTTAGCACTCGGCTCCGCTCTCTCGTCCTCCCTCTTCTCCTCGCCTCGATCATGGCGAGAAACGAAGGCATCCGATTCGTCTCCTCCTCCATCAAGATTCCTGCGGCTTCGTCGTGGCCCCCGTCATTCCCCCCACTCCTCCACTCCTCTCTTTTCGCGCGTCACACCCTCTCCTTCCACCTCGACCGGGCCAAAGAGGCGATCCACAGATTCATCACCTCGCTTCCGAATAAATGGCCGCACCCTCCGTTGCTGTGCTTGTCGTCGCTTGCCATGGCGCGGCCGGACGCGGAGCCGAACCCCCGGCGGCACGGGAGGGAGGACGAGGAGCGGGTGCTCATCAGCGAGGTTCTGATACGGAACAAGGACGGGGAGATGCTGGAGAAGGCCGATCTGGAGGCGGCCGCCGCAGGAGCGCTCAAGTCCTGCCGGCCCAATTCGGCGCTCACGGTGCGAGAGGTGCAGGAAGACGTCCACAGGGTCATCCAAACCGGGTTGTTTTCCTTGTGCATGCCTGTTGCCTTCGACACCAGGGACGGTATCCGGCTGGTCTTTCAGGTAAAGATCCAAATCAATGGTATTTCTTGATTAATTTGGGTTCCGATATAAAAGGAAAAAGAGGACATCTATGGGAAAAAAAAACAGATTTTCATTTGTTGATTGCTGCAATGGTTCCTATTTGTACCTGCTTCCGATTAATTTTATCAATGAAAAACCTTACTAGCTGCATAAATATGGTTTGTTTTTACCCAAGACACTATAAACATATTTCATCGCATTTGCAAATTACTTAATTTCTAATCAATTGCCAAAATTATGTTCCTATAGTCCTACCATTTCAATCAACATTTGTTTTCACTTTCATCATCCGTGTGCCATCAAGAGCTAACATATTAGGAAGTTTTAGACATTATTATTATCGTTGTGGTTGTAAAATTTTCTTTGCTCGTTTGTTATTAGATTCCTATCACCAATCATTCATGGACATCATTCCATGTATAATCATAGGATCCAGAGCTGATTGAATATGTGACCCTCAGTGAAACTAAAATGAAGACATATTGTTGCCAAAATAGTGAAGTGCATGTTTGCAACTTCATGTTCTGGTTGATAGCAAAAACGAACTCATTTTTCTAATTTTTACCATTTTCAGTAGTATCCTGTTTATAAGAAGTTATCACTGAGGACTGACTGCTTTTCTCAACTTGAACATGAATTTGTGTAGTGGTACTGGGTTTGTTCTTATTGACATCTTGCTTTAACTTTTCCTCAACAATTTTGTTGTACAAAATTTTCATTTAATTTTCCTTTTAGGTCAATGTTAGTTCATCGGTGCACTGCATGGTTAATGAAGTCTAGCATGATATGTATTTTTTACCAGGTAGAACCTAATCAGGAATTCCGAGGATTGATTTGTGAGGGTGCAAATGTCCTCCCTTCAAAGATTTTGGAAGATGCTTTTCGTGATGGATATGGTAGGTTCTTGATGTAGTCTCATCTTTATGGGGGTTATCTTGCCACTACCTGCAGATGTTGCATTTGTTTGGACATGATTCTGAGCAACTTAAATGCACCTTGAGAATATAGTTTTAAAGAGCCAGTTTATATTGCTATAAAATGCTAGACAGAAGGATGTATCTAATTGCAAATTTTTGGTCACGGTTCACGTATATTATCAGTGATAGAAAGGTTACGATGAATTTTACTTGTATGTTTCTTTATGTTCTATATTAATATTCTTTTAGGGCTATGTCCCGCATTATCTCCAGCTTGTTCATTATTCACTACAATGATCATCCATGACGTTTGGCCTCGTCCCCTCTCCATTCATTTGATGTGTTGATGCTGCTTGAAATTATATCTGAATTTGGCATGTCTAACACCTGAGGTTTTATTGGTTGATATGACTATGTGATGTTTATACTAATATCTTCTAAATTTTTGTATTTGCACGTGAACCATCTTAATATTAATTAGGTTGAGATTCATTATTACATCAGTGGTTTGTAATACAAGTGATCGATGGCAGGCTTTGTAATATTTAGTGGATTGTACTTTTCTTTTTGCTCCATTTACTTTTATCTAACTAAAGTTCTTTACCTACCACAAAATCTTCTAAATTGTTAATGTGCCATGTTTTTGTCAAGTTATGCAGGACAAATTGTAAACATAAGGCATTTAGATCAAGTGATCAATTCCATTAATGGGTGGTATCAAGAACGTGGGCTAACTGGATTGGTTGGTGAAGTCAACTCACCTGATGGTTTTTCTTTTGTTATATAGAGTTATATGCAATTAATAATATCACAAAGTAAGGCTTTTGTCAATGCTCTGATGAACATATTAACCTGATAATCACAATTTAATTGTTTTCGCAGGTATCATATGCTGAGATCCTTTCAGGAGGGATAATTAGGTTAGAAATTTCGGAAGCTGAGGTCAATAACATCACCATTCGTTTTCTTGATAGAAAGACGTAAGCAACCTACCATTGAATGAATTTAGAACGTAAATACTGTAGGACCAACTTAATTTTTTATCTCCTGATAATTGTTTTTTTTTCCTTTTCTTGATAATTAATTCAGAGGTGAACCAACCGAAGGGAAAACAAAACAGGAAACTATACTTCAACAGCTCATAACAAAAAAAGGGCAGGTCAAAATATGGGCTGATTTATGGTTTTGTATATTTTGGTCTACAACTTTTGACATGCATTCACTTTATTATTATTATTATCTTTCTTAGGCCTTTGTTCCGAATGTCTTTTTGCTCAGAAAAAATAAATTTCACAATTTGTGTTATTGGAAAATTAGTGCAAAGAAAAAAATTCAGTTGGAACCTTATTCTGCATTTGACTGATAATTTAATCAAATAAGGCACTAGATCGTGTTTCATGTTCTAAATTAATGTGTCTTTTATTATATGCAACATTATTGAGTAGACAATTATATCATTGAAAGAAAATAGATGATTATGGAAGAGTAACATTTGATAATAACTTTTTAGTGAACTTATACACATGCAAACTTTAGGTTAGCATAGTACATGCTATACATGTGCCATTGTAAAGGCCATGTCATATTATGCCTCTTGGTCCCAATGCACATGCACATTTTTATGGTGCAAGCTAATCTGCTGTGATAGACTAGAAGTTTTTCTGAGGACGTGGCAGTGGCTCATTGGTAGAGCTTATTGGGCCCATCTTGGGTCTCCAGGAGTCAAAGTGTAGTCCAGAAATTAGGCTAAGGGCCGATGTGATATTTATTATGTTGTTGAATGGACACCTGCCGTATCTTGACAATTTCAAAGGCCATATGACCAGAGACAGTTGAGCCTTCATTCTTTACATAAGCTGGTACATAGTGCACATCAGTGTTCTATGCTTTTACTTCTCTGGGGCTGCATGTTATCTCTTATTGAAATCACTGCAACGCTGGAGTGATGTTACTGCATGTTTGTGTGAAGAAATTATGAAGTACATTATTGTCTGATAAAATTACTACTTTTAAGATGTCAAACAGATCATGCACCTTTTTATATGTTCATTACATTTGTGAGTTATCTGTTATTGTCAGATAACAAACTTGACAGAAAGCAAATCATGGTATTTTCTCTTAAAGAGGCTCTTGAGTTCTATTAGCAGCAATGACTAGGATTTGTAATGGATTTATAATGTCTTCTTGACTATTTCATATTTTCTGTTCAACATTGCCTAAACAGGTATACAGTAGGTTACAGGGAAAAAGAGATGTTGAGACGATATTAACAATGGGAATAATGGAAGATGTTACAATTATTCCACAGCCTACTACAAGTATTTGACACTCTCTGTTACTGGAAGATGTTTATTTTTTTTTTATCACATTAATATCAAACCAAATTTTTTATGATTTATCATATTTTCTTTTTGCAATTTCTACAATGGTCATGCTACTTTAATAACTTAAGAATTCCAGAGTATTGTCGGTTATCAAGTTGTATTGTTTTTTCTTTTAACTATCAATATATTTTGTAAATTTTATTTTCTAGCTCTTCTTTGTTCTTTATAGAAATTTTTGACATCTTTTCTCATGTTTTACCCAGAATATAAATAATATGACCTTTTTGCTTCACTTAATTAAAAAATTAATGCTGTTTACTTATTTTTCAAATACTTGCTAAATACAGAATTGTGGTGCTAGTGTTAGCTTTGGTTGTCTTCTATCTCAATGGAACCTAACTAATTATACTCTTATTTTGAATTAGATCCACGCAAGGTTGATTTAGTTATGAATCTTGTAGAACGTCCTAGTGGTGGTTTCTCTGCAGGTGGTGGAATTTCAAGTGGGTAAGTGATGTTAAGGGGAAGTATTCATTTGAATTTGTTTCTACAATAATGTGCATAATGGTAACAATAATTACTTGGTGGTACGTGTAGGATAACAAGTGGACCTCTTTCAGGACTGATCGGCAGGTAATGTTTATTACCTTGTTTTATTCACCGATGAACTATTTTTCTTGCTTTTTGCATGACATCAACCATGAAGTCAATGATCCCTATGCTTGTAGTGCCATCAGCTATGTAAGTGCATGAATTTACCTCAGTACACTGTGTAATCAAATATATTTTAGAACAATTAAAATCCCTGGATGTTGAACTTCTCTGCTTCTCAAAGCTCAGGTATTATGCCCTTGTAGTTTTAAGGTTTTGATGCTTTGTTTTTTAATTCTTAAGTTCTTCAAAAATATTCTTTGCCTCCTCATTATTCTCACAGCCTAAATATATTTGGTAATGTAGTTTTTCTTATTCCTTTGCTATGTGGCAATATCTATTGGCCATGTGTTTCTCTATTGTTATATGGTATGCTTCAAAGTCTTTTGAACAAGATTTGTCGTACCGAGGCATATTGCTTTGTACCGGTGATATGTTCCAATTCGATTGAGGACTGGGATAGGTAGTACATTAGTATGTCCCATCGTACTATGCGTTGGTACACTCAGCATAGCTTGATATGTATTGTACCAAGAGTTGGTCGGTACATTGGTACGGCCATGGTAACAGGAACCATGATTTTGAAGTATTCTTGTAATCTCAAAATGAGCCTGAAATCAACTATTTGTATAGAAATATAGATACTTTTGGTTGAAAGATTTGCCAAATGACCATAGTAGTTATTAATTCATATTACATAACTCTTATTTGCATGTTAGGAAGGAAGAGATAAAACAGCATTTATGTTAATTTTTTATTTTGAATACTTGATTTAACATTTATTCAAAGCCAAACTCTTCCTTGATAGAGTCATTATTATTAGTTGTGCTAAGATGTTAGGCATGTATTAACGTCAATTATGTTTTCTATTTGATTATTTTAAATAAGCCTTTACTAGCAAATTTGAATTGATGAGATCCTTACATTTATTTACAAAAAAGTACATGTGTAAAAATTGTGATAAGAAGACAGTGCTATTGTAGTTTGTTAGTGTATGTACCGTTGAATTACCTCTACTTGGATGGTCATGCATAAGTGGTTAAGTAAGCAAGCGGTTAACGATTTATCATTCATGCATAGTATTATTGAAATATTCGCAAAGTAGTTGGTAGAGTCTTGAAATTAATTAAATTTGTTTACAGTCTCAATTGACCTTCAGACTTTGTCAAATTGAATCCATATGATCTGCTGTTCTATTTTTGCATTTTGTTGCAGCTTTGCTTATTCACATAGAAATCTATTTGGGAGGAACCAAAAGCTCAATCTTTCACTAGAAAGGGGGCAAATTGACTCGATATTTCGCATAAATTATACTGATCCGTGGATAAATGCAGACAATAAAAGAACATCCAGGACAATCATGGTTCAGGTAATTATATCTATTAGATATATGTTTTTGACAATCAATCATCTTTCCTTCTTGTTATCAGAATTCTCGGACTCCTGGAACACTAGTACATGGAAATAATCAATCTGATCATGGTGGCCTAACCATTGGACGAGTTACTGCTGGAATTGAATACAGTCGACCTTTTAGACCAAAGTGGAGCGGTACAGTTGGTCTTATTTATCAGGTATATAGTTTAGATCCTATTCTTCGTTTCCTGTGCTAGCCTGCTGCATATGACACCATTTATTTATTTGTCTGTCAGATACATGTATAACTGATGTATATATACATATTGTGTTATATGGATATATGGATCAGGGTTTTTAATTTCGAATGATACTGCCCGTACTGAGCGGTACATACCGGTCTGCTAGCAGACCAGTACACGGACCGCCCGCTATCTAGCGGTACCAACGATTGGGGCTGTTTTCGTCCCATTACCACTCGAAATCAGTCGGTGACGATCGATTTCGACCATCGCCGACCGCTACCAGGCGGTATTAGCTGAGGGAGAAGGAAGAAGAGGGAGAAGAAAAGGGAGAACCTGGAGATCCGGTGCCACTCTCCCTCGACGATCCCGATCTGTCGCTGCCCTCACTCGCCAGACGCTGCAAATGAGATGTTGCCTCCTCGTTTGAGGCGACAAGGCCTCGGCGTCGTCGGCGACTTCTAATCCGCGCGTGGAGTAGAAGCCTCGGCGTGGGGAGAAGAAACCTCGGCGACGTCGTTGAGGTTTCGAGGTTTTCTTCTCCCTATGCAGGGAGAACAAACGACGCGATGTCGCCTCAACGTCGTCGCCCCTTTTTCTTTAACCTTTTATGATATATATATATATATATATATATACACACCGAGTAGTATGCCAGAGCATACTGCTCGGTATACTCGTACCATACTGTATCGAGCTGAACTTGGTACTCCGGTACGGTACAAAATTATGAATCTTGATATGGATTATATAATTTGGTGATAGTACCTGTATTTGGTGTTTGTACAGCATATGTCCCTTTGTTGTAATCAGGATATGGAAAAATTCACATTTTTACTATTGCAATGTTGATCCTCCAGATTTCCTGAATATGGGAAAAAAGTTTTACAACTTCTCATTTGGAATTTCATGTACTTGTGTTTGCTTATAAGTTTGAAAAGACAATAGTCTAGATAATTAATATGAAATGGCAAAATTGCCATTACTGTCCATGGGTAAGTGATCTGAACATCAAGTAGTAAGCACACTAATGATACCAGTCTGTATGATCTGAAAGTTAATTTTATTGTGTCTGAAACATAAACTGTTTACCAGTAAGTTTTCTAAAGACACTGGAACTATATGATGTGCTTCCAAGATATTTATCATCCACATGGAAACTGGATTATAACTCCTTGATCCTCATCATGATTTCAATACGCTAGAGTTACTGTTCTAATATTTTTTAAATATTCATAATTTATTATATCCAGTATGGATTATTTTTGGGATTTTTTAACCTCTTTCACTTAATTACTGATGTCTTTGTTTGGTTCGCTTGGATTAGTAGGATTCTTTTATCTGATGTGGGATCTCAGGCTTCACAGGCACCACTAACACTGTCCAAATTGTGCTTTTCTTTGGCATCAATGTGTCTACATTGTATAATATAAATGACTGATGCTCTGGTGTCATACATGCAGTGGTGTATTTTTCTGCTCGGGAATCCATGAGAGCTTTGCACCAAATAAACTGTTTCAGTTTTCCAATCACACAACCTGAAACCGGATCAAGTAACTGAAAAACCAACTGAACTGCACAGATCACTTGGTTGAATTCAGTTAGTCAGATTTTATTATCCAAGAAATTAGATACTTACCCTATGCCAAATCTTTATTATTTTTTATTAGTCTAGGCACTAGAAGCTGGGAGCGAAATTTTGAGCGTTAAAGAAGTCATGGCAGCATTCGACGACCTCATTGAGCTTCTGCTCTTGGATTGATGACCTCATCTCATCTCTCAATATATTTCTTGGAATGGAAAATTTGCAAAGTGTTGACGTGTTGTGGCACGGTGGCATTAACAAATGCTCCAGTTAAGCTGAAATTGAAACTGATCCAATCTTAAAGAAAATAGCCGAACCAAACTTAACTAGATCCTCCAGTTCAGCTGGGTTTTCCATTTTTTTGGTTGGTTTAACAGTTCATCATATTTGTTGCATGAAGAGCCTGGCACCACATGGACTTTTATACTATCCGATATACAGGGAAATTATGATGATGACATCAAGTTTAACTTATGCATCATTAAGGCAACTTGAATTTCTACCATTTATAAGAGAGAAGCAAAAGCTAAGATCTTATGATGTCAACAAAATTTAAGATCTTAGTATGTAATTCTTGATTCACTCGTCTTTTCTCTTGTTTGTACTTTTATTTCTGCTCCCTAATGTATATTGCAATTTATACTGTGTTAGCGTGCTGGTGCTCGTGATGATAAAGGCGAACCCATTATAAAAGACTTCTACAGCAACCCATTAACTGCTAGGTATCTAGTTCTTCATTTACCTCTCAGTGGCAATCTGGGCCTCAGTGTTTAATAAATATGCTGCAATTTCTTTGTATATTGTTGTACACTTTGTAGTTAAGTGTTTTGGAATCTTATATTTTTGTTCACATGATATTTCAGTGGCAATGCTTATGATGAAATGCTGATTGCCAAGTTGGAAAGTGTCTATACAGATTCTGGTGATCGTAGCTCCTCAATGGTTGGTCTTCTTTTAGCCTTTAATTTAGTTATGTTAGATGATTTCATTGGCCTGATTGTTATTTGATCTTCCACTGTCATTTTACTTCCAGTTTGTGCTCAACATGGAACAAGGACTTCCCTTCCTTCCCGAGTGGTTGTATTTCAACAGGGTCAGTGCTCGTGCTAGACAAGGCTATGAACTTGGGCCTGCACGTCTTATGCTTAGGTATGACCCTTTAGTGATATTTTAGCACTATGAATATTGTTGATATAAGATGAACATGAGTGAATGTACCCTGTGACTGTGGAAAGCCAGAAAATTTCTATTTTCGGATGGTGATTTGTTTTCTGATAACTACAGGAATGGATAGCATTTTCAGAAGCTTTACAATTACTTTTTTGGGCCACAACTTGAATATATAATTACTTGAGCAAAATCTATATGCAGTTTTGCCATGAGGAATGTTTATTATACTTGTACATCTCATGATACACTCCTTGTAAGTAATATTCATACTTGGACTGACATACACCCTGTGAATGTGAACAGGAAGCCTGCAATGGCTAAATGGTGGTGTGTGAACTGCTTCAAACTGATTAAGATCAATCAAATAGTTCAATATAATCATAGTGACTTTTGGCTTTTGAGGAATGTTTGACTATTTTGATAAGTGGAATATATTGTGTAACATATGGCAAGTGGGGTTTTTGTTATTCTTGTGTGGAACTTCATTTTCAGGAATGTTGGACTTAAACAATTGGCCTTGTGAAATAGGGTTGCCTATTCATGCTCTTTCTCTTGTGCTTTTAATTCAATCCATCATATTTATGGACTGGATTCTTGGGTCATCTGATAGAAACCACAACTATTTGAAAACCACAACTATTTGAAAAAGTTCTTTACAAATCTAGAATTTATTATTCATACCTTGTGCAAGTCAAACATAACCTATATTAAAATGCTTGAGTAGGAATTAACAAACACAGTCAACGTTCTGATGACCCCTGAAAACATTATCATATTATCTTTTGTGGACTTGGGAGATGATCAATGTTCCATATTCACGTTTTTGCTTTGTGTGGGACACATTATTTAAAGTACAACTCAGTGCATCAAATGATTGACCTGAAAAAGCAAGAAAATTTTTACTCATGCAAAAAAGAAAAATAAATGTACATTTAAAGGATTCAAAAAGAGATGCATATTCTCCTAAGGTGGGAAGATAGGTCAATGATGTGCTTTACTAGCATAAAAAAATAAAGATTGTTTTTTTTATCTGATGATGAGAAAGATATTGAAAGCCCTTATATTATAATAAGATAGGGGAAAAAAGGTATAGTCTAAAGCCTGTCAGTGGGTTGAAAACTAGTGACTTTAACCCTGTATCCTGTAACCCACATCTTAATATCTTAATTAGAAAATCATTATTACAAGTGATAGCACATTGTTTAGAACTTACGAACTGTCTTTTTACTTATATGAGGAAATGCAAGCAAAGGTATTAGATAAGGTAATGCAAGCAAAGGTATCCTTGCCTTTTCCCTTTAACCATATTAACTTCATATATTAACTTCTGCTGTGGTTCACTACACAATGCTCTGTGTGCTTGTGCACTTGGGATGGTAACAGAAACAATGATGGTCCATGAGAACAAAATTCTTTTACTAATAAAAAAGGGAAATAAGATAAGCATAGGTTTAGAATTTATGGTTCAGAAGCCTATTGGTCGGCGTTCAAGCAATTTAGCATGCAAGATCTTTATAAATAAATGTGTTTGCTTGATCTCAGATGTCTAATATGGATTTGAATGCTTTGAATGCTTCAATTCTAATGAACATTTAAGCAACTGCATTGGTAAGAGTTAATGGCTCCCATGAGACAACTAGGGTGAAGATGATTCGTAGATGGCAACTTTGATGGATCATATTTCAGTACTTCATGCTAGCTGCTAAGGATCTCAAGTCATGCCTTTACTTTTTAGTGGTCATTGTTAAGTTGCGTCACTTGGATGATTGAACATCTATATTTTAACCACTAGAAAAGGAAACGGAAGTGATCTCATCAACTACAGGTATGTTTGTTAAAAATTCCTATACAGCATGCCGCATTCCTTATTTATGAACCCCTTTTTTCTTTTATGATTTTCATCTCATAAGAAGTAAGAAATAGGAGATAATGGAGTATATGGCAACCTTTTTGATGTACATCTAATTCTGTCTGACTCTGTTAATTATAAAACATTCAGCTGATTTTGCTACTACATTCCATGCACAAACAACTCCGTACATATAAAAATACTAACCTGCTTCTGTGGATCACAGTGTTTCTGGAGGTCATGTGTTTGGCAAGTTTTCTCCTCATGAAGCATTTGCTATTGGTGGGACAAACAGCGTAAGAGGTTATGAAGAAGGTGCAGTAGGTTCTGGCCGTTCATATGCTGTTGGCAGTGGAGAAATCTCCTTTGGCATGGTAAGTTTTGAGTTTTGTTTATTCTATAATGTACTTTCAATGTAATTGTGAGTCATTAACTGGAATAGAATAATGGAGAAGCATTAATAGGAAAGTATTATATCTGCTTAAATCACTTGTATTTTAATACTATTTAAGTGACCATTTCAATTATAAGAAATATGGAAATAATTAGGTACTAGTTGGTATCTATGGCTTGTGTCTGCCCCATTGCAAGTTTAGGTTCATATATAACTTGTAACACTGCTAAAACATTCTTCATACTTGTCTCTCCCAATATCATGACAGCTTTAATGTTTAATATCTTACAGCATCTGTTACAATGTTGACCTAGAGGAATAATCTTGATGGGGTATAGTTGGATATTAAATCACTCGAGCCTTTTTGCTTCTGCTGACTGCCTTTAGAACTGATATACCAACTTTGGCTGCTGCCACAACACCCAAATTAGGTAGACAAAGTGATTCAAGTCTGTCCAAGCCATCTAGTTGCCTGGAAGCAAAGATGCCAACAACTTAAGATTGCAGCGAGAAATTAAAGAGTGTGCATACCTCATCTAAAAACATCCATTGTTTGGAAGTTAACCTCTTTTTGATTGCTTGAACCTCAAAATGATAAGATACACCTTTGGTGTTATTTCTGTCACAATGTTTGAATGTGATTCATATCAGTCTCTGGGACCCTCAGACAACCCTCGTAGCTGTTGTGTTTGTCAATTCTAAACGCAAGTCTCATCTGCACATTCTTGCATCAACTTTTTGCTATTCTTGTTTGTAGTATGGGCCACTGGAAGGTGTGCTGTTTGGAGACTATGGAAGTGATCTTGGTTCAGGTCCTACGGTGCCTGGTAAGTCTACGACTAAGAAATTTAAACTTCTCTTCTACATTTGAAGGGTTCAGTAATATATCATAAGTATATTCTGAGGATAAATCAAGCAAGGTCCAAAAAGCCTCCTACCTTATGATTTGCTTACTGGAGGAAAGTAGGAGTCAATTAAGTTCCATTTAATGCAGTATACTGTGTGTAGGTAGATATGATATTTCCAGTGATTTGGTAAATACATAAGAATGGCAAAATTAATATTGCTATCTTGCTTGCTGACCCTCCTGTTGTACAGGTGATCCGGCTGGAGCACGGGGGAAGCCAGGCAGTGGTTTCGGTTATGGGATTGGTATTCGTGTGGATTCACCGTTGGGGCCTCTCCGCCTGGAGTATGCATTTAATGATAAAAATGCAAGGAGGTTCCACTTTGGAGTTGGATATCGCAACTAGATGATGCCCTTGGACTTTCAGCTACTACGGAATCTCCACTTTGGAGTTGGATATCGCAACTAGATGATGCCCTTGGACTTTCAGCTACTACGGAATCTCCACTTTGGAGTTGGATATCGCAACTAGATGATGCCCTTGGACTTTCAGCTACTACGGAATCTCCACTTTGGAGTTGGATATCGCAACTAGATGATGCCCTTGGACTTTCAGCTACTACGGAATCTCATATTGTATGTATAATCTTTCTGACGCATGCGGCTGCAGTTTTGATAATCTAGTGCATGTGGACAACATCAACTGTGTAGATCTCAAGGTATGCAACTATGAACTATTTTTGTCTTCAGTTGAAACAGAAGTTTGCTACATAGTGGAGAGAGCCACTTATCTTTCTTGGCTTGCAATCTTGACTATTTGAAATCAGATTATGATTCTTTCAGAAATTTTATTCCAACCTTGTAACTTGTATATGATGCACTTTACGGTACTCTGAATTGCAGAGGATCGGTGCCAAATCCACAAGAAAAACTGTTTCAGAGTTCAAGCACGAGATCACTAAAGACCACATTAAAGCCTTGGGAAGTGGGCACTCGGCCTATGGGTCGTATTGACTGCTTCGAAGAGGATGAGGAGTTGTCATCTGAGATAGAGTGAGAGCAGTCATTGTGAAACAGGGCTGTCCATCTTCGTATCCTATCGACCAAACTTCAATGGCCAACCAGAGGTTGCCACTTCACTTCCCTAGTCAAACCTTCACATAACATGACCCTTGTGAAACAGGGTTATCCATTTTTATCTTCTTCATGCTGATTGCCAACTTGACTCCGTAACTAAAGGTCCAAGATGCCATCAACATTTTTATCATCTTTTTCGGATTTGGGCTAGTCACCATTTCTCACTCCCTTGGTCATTTGTCAGTCCCACTTCTCTAAAGAGGCTACAGTTATTGTGAGGGAGGGAGGCTATCCAATGGGTATATATATACTTTTTACATTAAGAGGTAGATTAAAAGGTATATATATATACTTTTTACATTTCAATGAAGTATAGCTTTTAGTGAAACTGATGTATAATTGCACTATGCTTAACTTTGGAGCTGAATCCTTTGCTTAGGAAAAGTACTTCCTGAGACTTGATAAGGACCTTTTTTTAGGGGCGAGTTTTTCTTGAGAGTGACTCGGATCACTTAAGTTGATATTCCTTGGTATTAAGTCTCTGACTCAAGCCATATTAAACTCTTTGGTTTTAGCATTTCGTCATGCCGCACTTGTAGATTAAGTTTTGAATGTGCACCTTTACCTATCTTTCATATATTATATCAAGGTTCGCTTAAAGTGCTTGGTTTGATGTCGTTTCAATTTAGTCATCAGTTTTAGTTGCTAAGATGATAACTTCATGTGGGATGATTAATTTGGTCCTATAGGTAAGGCAGAAGGGGAACTTTCCTATTGAGACCCGTGAGATAGTTTGGTAACTCGATAGGATGCTCAACAAATTGTCAACCCATGCTACCCTTAGCACTAGAGTCCATTTTCTTTAGCTCCTCTAAGATGATTTGATTAGTTACTTTAATATGTCGTTTGTATAGGGGTGTGCTACTAAATTAAACTATAACATGATGTTGAAAGACTTACAAAAGTCCTTGAATTCTGAGTTAATGAACCATGTCCCACTATCTATAATAAGTGTTCTCAGGATCATAAATCGAGAGATGATATTTTTTGAAATGAATCCCTCTATTAGTTTTCTCAAGATAGTCACTAGAAGTTTAGTCTTAGCACATTTGGTAAAGTAATCCACTCTAATAATAAATTTTTTATTGTTCTAACAATGGCAAAAAGGGCCCTAAGATGTCTATTCTCCATTGCATGAAGCGCTATGCACAATTGATTATGGTGAACTCCAAAGAAGGTTTGCACTGGATTCGAGCATTGCATTGACATTGATCATATTTTCAAACATATTCCATACTATCATTTTTGAGTATCAATAGTAGTACCCCTACCATAGAATCTTATAGGTGAAGGATCAACTATAAACACACTCCTCACAAGTATCTTGGATTTCAAATAGGATTTGACCTACCTTGTTTTGGTGAACTACTCTAAGAATGGGTATTTGTGGGATCTCTAGTATAGATGATCATTAATAAGGTAGTACTAAGATTGTTTTATTTAGATCTTTCAAGCTACCGTGGGGTCTACTGATAAGTTCTCGAATTTTAAACAATGAATAACGTCACTCATCCAAGTGAACTCAAGGGATGTGGTCGACATCTCTTCCGAGTCTATACTTTGGGATTCTAGAGTCTCTACTATTACTTGTCCTTTAAGTGTCGATTAAGCTCCCAAAGCTAGCTTGGAGAGTTCATCGAACTTTTTATTCTCCTCCTCGGGTACTTGTATAGTTTGGAACGTGGTTAAAATAATGATTAAATATTTGGCTTTGAGTAGGTATCTTGTCATAACTGCATCTCGTATTTGATAATCATCAGTAACTTGATTTTATCACTAATTATGAGTTGCTATAATTCATTAGATCAGTTACAAAGAATTTCTAGTGAAGAGAGCCTCATATTTGGCATTGTTGTTAGTGGTTCAAAACCCAAACCTAAGTACATATTTAGGGACTTTTCCCTCAGGGCTTTGTTGAATCAAACTAACTCACCCTTCTAAGGTTGTGGTCGAACCATCCACGTGAAGTATCTAAGGTTAGTGATCTTGCATTGAACTATTGGGTAAGTCATCTCGGCCGACTAATATTTCGACCTTACTAGTGGTTTGGGGGGCAATAGTGTTAGGATCGGAGTCGACACTAAGAGGGGAGATGAATTAGTGTAGCAGTAAAAATTACGTCGGTTCAAAAAACCTTCGTACGATAAAATCTGATTTCGACGAAACTTATTTCGAAAAGATCATTAAATTGAAAGCATACGAAAGTGTAGTTGATGTAAAGCAAGGAAAGCAGTTTGCAGTTAAGATAAATAGCAAAATAGAAATGCAAACCAATTTATAGTGGTTCGGTAGTCGTGACCTACATCCACTCCTCCGATTCCTCTTTTGTCGAGGCCACCGGCATCCACTATCGATCTTCCTTTAATAGGCGAAGATCAACCTCCTTCTTATACCCCTCTTCTCATTTTCACAGGTTTAGGAGTCAACCTTTACAAGCACTCACTCCTCTCTCAAATTATTCTAACACTTAGACTAGAGGAGGATTCTCATAAGAGATTTTTACAGTGTTTTTCCACTTTTAAACTCTCTGTGCTTGTATGTCTTAACCAGGGATGAGAGGGGTATTTATAGGCTTCAAGTTGATTCAAACTTGGAGCCTCAAAACATCTCATCCCGGGTTTTCTAGGTATGGGCAGTATCATCGCTAGTGTTAGTCTGACACTAACACTACGCTGGGCAGTACCACTGCCTAGTCTGGTGGTACCACCACCCAGACTGACGGTACCATCGCCTGACATAGTCTCGAAGACTGTGCCACGACGGTACCACTTCTTGGGGCACTATTTGGGTCTCTTATTGGGCCCAACACAGTCCTTACATGGGCCCAACTGGCCCCTAATTAGGTTGGCCCAAATCCAAACCTAATTATGTGCTAACTATGAAATCTAAGGCATACGTAAGCTAAACAAGTCTGTTTGTCTTGGTTTCTTCTTGCGAGTTTCCGACAATCTTTTGGCAAACTTCCGACGATCTCTCGACAATGTTCCGACGGACTCCTGGCAAGCTCCTGGACTTCACGACGATCTTCTTGGCGAGTTCCGACAAGCTTCTTTGGCAAGCTCCTAGACTTCTCGACAAAACTTCCGACGAACGTCTGGACTTCCGACAAACTCTCGAACTCCCAAAGAAATCGCGTCTTTGACTCCGGAACTTTATTTTGCTTTATGTCTTGCTATCGTAGTTAATCTTGCACATGTAAAAACACACTTCAATCTAGATAATTAATACTAAGCATTAATCATGTTGTCTGGCATATCATTGGTCCTTCAACGTTTCGTCCGATTCTTCGGCGCATCGTCCTCTCTTGCGGCCTATTGCCTAATTGGCCAGTTGACTCCGCAACTCCGATATCCTTGGCGCAATATCCACTCTTCTTGACCCGATGCCCGAATCCATGGCCCGAAGCCTTCTATCGATATATCGACCGATCCACTGGCTCGACGTCCAATCTTCTGACATGTTTTCCTTCGGCACAACATGATTTTTCTTGCTTTAATTGTCTCATCCTGATCGAAGCATCCT
>LVTN01001308.1:45794-69775 GCA_001649415.1 Musa itinerans
TTTATTATACATTATTTTAGCAACAAATCATAGCATTTTAAATCATGATGGTATCTAAATGTCAAATTAAAACATGCATCATTTTTGAAACCGAAAAAGCCACTTTTATTACCGTGAAAATCGATAATCCATAAATCATAAATATCATCATGCATAATTTTGAAATGTAAACTTATTAAGCATGATATCAAATCATCATTACATTATTTCATCAAGCATGATTTCGTAAAGTATTTTCATTTAAATACGAGGATCATCAAGATACATAAAAATACATAATGTAATTTTGAAATAAATTAAAGAGGTTTTGATTATCTTGTCGTCGAAAGCCGTTAAGGCGTAATTTGCCATCTCGCATTTTATAATTTATTATATTTTTATTATATTATTAAACATGCAATTTTAAAGAAAAATAAAATTTCAAAAAAATACATAATGTAATTTTGAAATAAATTAAAGAGGTTTTGATTATCTTGTCGTCGAAAGCCGTTAAGGCGTAATTTGCCATCTCGCATTTGTTGATTTTCTCCTTGTCTTCGAGCTTGATTCGTTTCAAAGAGCTTCATTCTTCTTGCGTTCATAGCAAGTAGTTACGTTCTTTTTATTTTTGTTCTTTAACTCTTGTTTCATGAACCTTTTAAATTTCATAGTGAGGAGTTCATGTTCAACATCACTTGAGATTATGCCCTTCAATTGTTCTAAGTTCAAAATCCTTCCTGTTCTTTGGAAGGTGGTTCTCATGTTCGTCAAGTGCCACATTAGTCATTTTATAGGTCATCAAAGACCCAATTAGTTCTTCAAGTGGTAGGTTGTTTAGGTTTTTAGCCTCTTGTATTGCGGTTACTTTCGAATCCTAACTCTTATTAAGAGAACGTAAAATTTTGTTTACAAGTTTAAAATCTGAAAAACTTCTACCAAGTCCTTTTAGACTATTGATGACATCCGTAAAACGAGTATACATGTCTCCAATAGTCTCTCTTGGTTCCATACGAAACAACTCAAAATCATGCATCAAAAATTTGATTTTCGAATCTTTAACTTTGCTAGTGCCTTCATGTGTGATTTCAAGAGTATGCCAAATGTCAAAGGCCGTTTTATAAGTAGAAACATGATTAAACTCAGTTTTGTCTAAGGCGCAAAATAAGGCATTCATAGCCTTTACATTTAAAGAAACGTCTTCTTCTCCAAATCATTCCAATGGTTCATGGGAAGAGAAGACATTCAAAAACCACTTTCGATAATGTTCCATAAATTCAAATCCAATGAAAGTAAGAAAACTCTCATTTGAGTTTTCTAATAAGTATAGTCCGTCCCATTGAAAAAGGGAGGACGAATGAGAGAGTGTCCCTCATGAAAGCCAAAAAGAGACATTTCTCTTTGGGTGTTAAACGAAATGAGAAAACAAGGCTCTGATACCAATTGTTAGGATCGGGGTCAGCATTAAGAGGGGGGGGGGGGGGATTAGTGCAGCGGTAAAAATTACGTCGGTTCAAAAAACCTTCGTACGATAAAATCTGATTTCGACGAAAACTATTTCAGAAAGATCTTTAAATTGAAAGCATACGGAAGTGTAGTTGATGGAAGGCAGTTTGTAGTTAAAATAAATAGAAAAACAGAAATGCAAATCGATTTATAGTGGTTCGGTCGTTATGACCTCAATCCATTCTTCTGATTCCTTTTCCGTCGAGGCCACCGACATCCACTATCGATCTTCCTTTAATAGGCGAAGATCAACCTCCTTCTTACACCCCTCTTCTCATTTTTACAAGTTTAGGAGTTAACCTTGACAAGCACTCACTTATCTCTCAAACTATTCTAACACTTAGACTAGAGGATTCTCACAAGAGATTTCTATAGCGTTTTTCTACTTTTAAACTCTCTGTGCTTATATGTCTTAACCAGGGATGAGAGGGGTATTTATAGGCTTCAAGTTGATTCAAACTTGGAGTCTAAAAACATCTCATCTCGGGTTTCTCGGGTATGGGCGATACTACTACCAATGTCAGTCTAACACTGACACTGCGTTGGGTGGTACCATCGCCTAGGGGGCTATGCTGGGCAGTACCACCGCCTGACACCCTGCCAGGGGTGGTACGATCACCCAAACTGGCGGTACCACCGCTTGATATAGTCTCAAAGACTGTGCCACGACGGTGCCATTTCTTGGGGCACTGTTTGAGCCTCTTATTGGGCCCAACACAGTCCTTACATGGGCCCAACTTACCCCTAATTGGGTTGGCCCAAATCCAAACCCAATTACGTGCTAACTACGAAATCTAAGGCATACTTAAGCTAAACAAGTTCATTTGTCTTGGTTTCTTCCGGCGAGCTTCCGACGATCTTCCGGCGAACTTCCGACGATCTCTCGGCAATGTTCTGGCAGACTCCGGCAAGCTCCTGGACTTCACGACGATCTTCTTGGCGAGTTCCGATGAGCTTCTTTAGCAAGCTCCTGGACTTCTCGGCAAAACTTCCAACGAATGTCTGGACTTCCGACGAACTCTCGAACTCCCAAAGAAATCGCGTCCTTGACTCCGGGACTTCATTTTGCTTTATGCCTTGCTATCGTAGTTAATCCTACACATGTAAAAATACACTTCAATCTTGACAATTAATACTAAGCATTAATCATGTTGTCCGGTATGTCATTGGTCCTTCAACGCTTCGTCCGATTCTTCGACGCATCGTCCTCTCTTGCGGCCTAGTGCTCAATCTGTCAGTTGACTCCACAACTCCAATATCCTTGGCGCAATATCCGTTCTTCTTGGCCCGATGCCCGAATCCATAGCCCGAAGCCTTCTGTTGATACGTCGACCGATCCACTAGCTCGACGTCCAATCTTCTGACATGTTTTCCTCTGGCACAACATGATTTTTCCTATTTTAATTGTCTCATCCTGATCGAAGCATCCTGCGTCACTCAAAATGCAAATTAAAACATAAACACTTATGAATTGATTTTATCATCAAAATCTGAGATTCAACAAATAGGAGATATCAAACTCTTCAAGTTCTATCGATCATTTTATGAGTCTATCGAAGGAGTTTAGCTATTTAGTGAAGTAGTTGGTCTATCACCACTATGATAGAATATGTCTAAAAATAAGGTCAATGTTATCTCACAGCTAGTATCAAGGATACAATAATTTTCTAAAATTTGGGTTACATTGCTCCATATCCTTTAAACATGATTAACATAACAAATTGGCCTCTGAACCTTTTTATTTTTTTAAATCAGTTAGAATTAACTATTGACCCAAAGGTTGAGATATAGCTCTTCATCAAACCTAAATCTAGAAAATTGAGGGGGTAAGCTAAGATATTTTTTTAATTAATTAAAGATTATATAATATTATTTGGTCCAATAAAATTTCTTAGAATGCATGAGTGCCTAAAAGAAGGATAGACACCCATCACCTATTCTAAATATGAATCGATTGAGGGTGATAATTTTTGTAGTTAACCTCTGAACTTTCTTCATTAAGGTTGGAGATTTCAAGTTGAGGATGATCTTAACATTTTTTAGGTTGATATCAATCACCTTTTAATGAATTATAAAATTTAAAAATTTACTCAGGCCAACCCTTTATGCATATTTGGAGGGATTTAACTTTTGCTTGTATTGAAGGTCTTCTCAAGGTCAGCTAAATAGGTGCAGGCTTTCTAGCTTTTAACTAATAAATAGGAGTGATCTTCATTTTATTAACTATTTGTTGGCCGTATTCTCAAGTCTAAATTGCATGACCTTGTAGTAGTATATTTCATGACTAGTAGTGAAGGATGGTTGCTCCTCATCTTTGAGTGCCACCTTGATTTGATCGTATCTCAAAAATGAATCCATGAACTTTAATGGTTCATGTTTAAAGGTAAACCAACTGCACAATTTGAGGAATAGAGAAATTATTTTTGGCACAAGCTTTATTAAAAACAGTATATTCAACACATGTCTTTCATTTTTTATTACTCAGGATATCATATTTCACATAAAAAGTCGACATTTGATAACTTATCTATTTCCTTTACAATAAGCAACTGACACACATGGATGCATCTTCTTAGTTTCTGCTGAACCAAATTATGGTTTGGATCAGTTCTGATAAGATGTTGTCTATCACTAAGAGACTCCAAGTTGAGTCGTAAGAAGCTGATGAGTTCATTCTTCCATTCTTCAGGCAGGTGACTCTGATCTTGAAGTCTTTAACTAGCTTAGTTCCTTTTGTTTTATAGGTATTATGTTGATGCAATACATCAAGTATTTGATCACATTTGTTGTAAATGTTGCTTGATGAGACCTTGATAGTTTGTTTTAACCTTCGCTCCCAACTCATAGAGGACTAATTGTGACAGCAGAATGACTTTGGGCATAACAAAATTAATGTATATTGACTTCTCTTAGGACAAATGGGTCACATTTTTTGATTGTTTATAGTTTGAGATTATATCTTGACTTCACTTGGTATCATAATTTAATCTTTATTTCTTTTTTTAGTTTTATTGGGCACTTTATTCCCCATTTACTTCGGTTTCGTGAGTAATAGGCAATTAATGAGAAGTAATCCACTTAGATACCTAATTGTCCTGTCCTTTTTTTTACTTATTTAACTATGTATATTGATAATTGAATTGAAAGAGTAATTTAGTCATTCTGTTTTAAACTGAAATTTAATATATACTTAGTTTTATATTTCTCCTAATTTTTTACAAAATTTCATGATTATATATATATATATATATATATATACTTTACAAATTTTAACTGCCATGTCCATCCAATATTAAGATATTAAGATATCCTTCGCATATATATATATATATATGATTTAATCCTGAAGGCAAGGATCCAAGAGAGATTTGTGATCAAACAGCTACTGAATCCATAATTAGCGACAACCGGAGGAACACAATATAGGTTAGCCAGATAGATATGCTGGAGTCGGAGTTCCCAAATCCTGTTCTTATTCTTCAACCCAATAATGACTCCAAAACATTAGGTTTAGTTCCAGTGGATCTTATGGGACCCCGCCTGTCCAGAATAACGCTATCAACGGTGCGAATTAGAGGTACATGGAGGAAGAGCATGAACCCCCTGACTTTGCTCTTCTTATTGAACATGCCTTGGAGTTTCAAGCTCCGACGTTGAAGTAGACGGTGTATGTCTCGTCTCTCAAGCTCAACAATGGCTCCAGCACAAAGTTCTGCTTCGCTCCCTTTGCCACGAAGCTGATGGGATTGTACTGCTTTAACCCGGAAACAGGAGTGAAACTGACCGCCCGCCGGAACGCCACGTCCGAGTTCGAGGAGCAGATGAGTCGAACCTTGGCTCCGGCCGAGTAATCGACTCCACCGGACACGAAGCACCCTCGCTGACTGCTCGACTCCAAGGACACCGTGTCCTGTCTCCCATCCAACCCTTGGACCACACTGAACATAGAATCTGCGGTAGCAGCAGTTGAGACTGCGAGGCCATTGCTCGGCCCTTGATGCGCCACCACCATTCCCGGAAGATCAAACGGCTCCAATATCGCATCATTCTGAGCCGTCGCCGTCTTCATCTTCTTGGTAGCTAGGAAATGCGGGCGATTAGAGTCTTGGAAGATGACTCTGAACGTGGCATGGACGGCTGAATACGTCCCTTCCGCCGGCCACTCCTCCATCGTTATCGAACCGTTCGAGTTGGAGAAGACCAAAATCTTCCCGTTGGCCTCCTGGACGAGGGACACCAGCTGACCATTATACGAGGCTGGAACCGCGGTGATCCAATCCGAGATGGAGCTGGAATTCCCAGTCTTTATGTCCCACTCTCCACTGGTGAGGCCTGCAAGAAGGTAAGGACCAAAAAGAACTGCCTGCAGAGAACCGTATTCCGGCCGATCATCTGCCAGAATTATGGAGCTAGATCAAAAGTGAGATCGTCATGTCATGTATACCGTTTCCAGTTTGATTTCGGTTGAAGCCAAAAAAAAAAAAAAGAGTAAGGAATGCACCTAATGAACTCTGTGGAATTTATAATCACTGACCTTTTATGGGTTCCGTCCTTAATTTGAGAGGCAGCGCAAGGGTCAAGTTGTCATTTGAAGTCCAATTTCTGGCAACACACAGGAAGTTTCCTACCAAAACACACAAGTATTAGCAAGCTTGAATGACAAAACCAACAACCAACGTAGTGAGAACAATCTCTAGTTTTTCTTTTCTTTCTTTAGAACTCAACAGGTATTTAGAAAATCAAATTAGGTAGCAAAGCTGGACTTATTTTGCAATTGTTTACTGAACTTGTTATACAAAGAAATAAAACCACTGGAGACTAAGGTTCAATGCAGTCAAGTGTCTCATTGTTGCTTGCATCTAAAACACGTCTCCTGCCTTTTCACATATGAAAATCGTATATCAATGTCGAGAAAAGCATGACGACAAAGCTCTTTTACACTGACAGAGCTAGCAGGGGTGCCAAATTTCTTTCTTTCATACTACATTTTATTAATGAATGTCCATATCAATTCTTGCAAAAACATCAATAGCCATGACGATGACTATCTCAGATAACACAAGGACAGATATCATACCAGGAGATGGAAGTGGCAGGTTTTGATCATTCAGAGTCACATTTGCACCATCTAAAGATGTCCAAGATGGCATCCGCAGGTTCAAAGTTGAAGATTGACTAGTTGACTGTGCATGTGGGAAACAAAATGTAAGACAAAAGTCAACTAAGTTACTCATAATGTCTCTCAATCAAAAACTAATTCTCATGGCATTAAAAAAACTTCTGTGATATTCTTTGCCGGTGGAAGTGAACCCATCGAGCAAAGGTCTAAACTTAATGCTTTTACAACATGAAACTTGATTAATGCATAATTCTTAAAAAATAAGAATAACATTTACGGGTATGCTCAGCAGACTGTATTTAACTGCCAAGCTCATTGATAATCCACAGTAAAAAGATTGGTACCTGGTTAGTCAAGATTCTTATCGAAATTTGGAGACAAGGGTCAAATGAGTAAACAGATTTTGTCTTCTGACTGAGTACAACCCCTGCAGACCTCCAATTAAAAGAACTTGATATATACTGTATTATATAAAGGCTTGGTGTAGTCCCTTTCTCCTCGAAATAAATAGAATCTCCAAGTTTCGAAAATGATTCTATTCCTGCAAAGGGAAAGAGATGATCGTATGCAAATACATATGCAGCCATCTAATGATCATGATGATCGTAAGCAAATACACATCTAATGAATTACAAATACACAGCAAGATACAGTTGAAACTAAGACAAGTTCAGATTTTTCAGAAACTACTATCTGACATACAAATGCAGACTTTATGAATTTATGATCATGTAGTCACTGCCAAATAGATAACTTCGGAAATTTACAAAAGTGCAAAGACTTGAAATACCACTTCTGGTAACTTAGGAATCGGAAAGGTGCAGAGGAAACATTGCACTACCTGTTCCATAACAACACCAAAATGAATCAAACTTTGTTCCCCACCCATGGTAGCTCCTTGCCTTTGACTGTCCAGGGCCCTGCGGAAGCATGTAAATCATCACCCCAGGCTCCCTTCCTCTTTGAATGCTTAGCACACCATTCATCAATGTTCTCTCATAATAATCAGCATAAGCCATCTCCTTCGTCCATCTAAATAAGTTTCGAGATACCTGCAAGATAGGCATGCAAAAAATTTTGAAAAATGATGAAATTTAATATGCCAACAATTGATTTTATATGAATTAAACATCTTATAGTAAATTCTAACTCCTCTACCTAACCTTTTTGTATTTGTCATTTCAAGCAAGAACTTCGAATGTAAAAGAAATAACTGTATATTCTGAAAAACAGATTAGTGGTAGTACTAGCAAAAGCAAGATTGCCACACCTTAAGCATGTTGTAAGTTGTACAAGATTCTTCGTTTTCTGTGCTTAATGTATCTGCCAGACGTTTTGGGTCAGACCTGCATATTAAGATAAAAACAGTCTGTAAACCGTAACAAAGCATCACCACTCAGTGAAGCTAATATTTCTGACATGAAATTTCAGGATTCATCATCACATGAACAATTTAGGATATGTTATGTACATCAGGGTTGTAAACAAGAACAAATCTTTTGCTAGTTCTATTACCAGAATTCACTGACAGAGGTTCCTCCTGTTGCATAGCTGTGGGAAGAATTCACGATGTCCATAAAGAATGCACCAATCTCCTAAAAAATTAATCAAGTCTATCACTAGGTGATTCAACATACTAAGAGAAATTTTGAGATCTAAAATTTCCAGAAGAGAAAAGGATGGATTGCATGGAAGCACTTCTAAAAATTGAAACAAGCCTTTAACTGATGGGCCAATTTCTAGGCCAGAGGCCTATCTTGGAGTTTGGGCAGGAAGTAGGACTAAACTAATAATCAATGGCTCATTTGGCTTCAATACTGTGGTTCAAGTATCTCTCATAAAATTAAAGAATATATATTATCATACTCAGTGATTACATAAATCTTGCATCAAATACATTCAGGTTGTGTCAGACCCAGTCTGGACTTCAACAAGTAAATAATCAAGATTAGGACCTATTTGGTATGGGCTTAAAAGTTTTAACTGAAGGCAGCCAAAAGGGTACTGCTAAGCAGATGGATTTAACATTACCAGCTGACATTACCTTGCATCTATGGTTCAACAAGTGCACTTAACCCGATGTGTTTGGTTCATCTAAAAATTACAGTTCTGGTAAGCAATTCAGGTAAAAAAATTATGTGCTAATCATGCAGCTGTGAATGTGAAATTCCAAATATAGCAACAAGTGCTTTCTTGAATGCAATAACATCAGAAGTGACCCTGTATAGTACGGCCATTTAAACCAGGTACAGAGCAACAGACAGAATACTACTCTTCCAATGAAGAGAGTGGAGAACATACTTGTGGAAATAATTCAGCTTGGCTAATAAGTTGCTAATGTCAATTGAAAAGTGTCAATCAATTAAATGAGTAATGATCTACACACCACTAAAGTCTATACTCAAATGTCAATTATAAATTTTACCTTGTAAAGTGGATCACCTGTGATCTCATATCGCATTTGTGCTCCTATAACAACTGGGATATGTGTATTTGAATGGAAACCAGAAAGGCTATCAGCCTGCAATCAGAAGTATGAAAGAGTTAGCTTCCTTAGCATTACAGATCACAAGGATGGTGATACTATAATTGTTCATACAATGGATTTTGCACTTTGCAACTACTGTTCATCACCATAAAACACTTGCTGTTGGTTTTAACTAATGTATGTTAATCATCACATTTTGTGATTAACACAACTGAGACCTGTTGCATAAGATGCCTTCATGAATGGATCTGGTCATATTCTTTGGCATCTAGATTATAGCATTACTGATGACATTTGAAAAGGTATAAACAGAGAAGAATTTGTTGGACAAGGGAAGAAGACAAGTTTTGTATGAAAAGATCACTACAAGGACTACCATAAATCTTACACTTGTTTTTCTCAATTTGCATGTTATTTCCAATTTGTTGACTGAAAACGCCCTTTATTTTTTAAAAAATAAAATATCCTTCCAGTATGTCATCTTTATAACCTTGATTGCAACAGTTCCACATTGTATTCCAAGAAATTATCGTGTCAGTTCGTCTGCAGCATACTCTTTTCCTGACAGATATACAATGATTTTGAATTGGAGATAGAATGCTATAGATTAGGCTGCTTAAAATAGGACAGTGACAAAACCAATTCTGAAGAAATGAATATCATATTCCATGTCAAAATAAATGTATACGTTGATTTGAAGCAACTAATATAGTGGTAGATATACAGTTAGTGTTGGGCATAGAATGTTATGGGCTCGGGTGATTGATATTAGACAGTAAAAAAGAAACTTATGAAGAAATATAAATATAAGCTCAATAACAGAGGTATCAGAAAAGGCATTAGTCTATCAAAATATCTATATATTAATGTTAATCTTTCATTACACAAGCAGAGTTCAAAAGATTATGTATCTCATATCATGTGACAAAAAACTGGGGCAAAAATCAAATTGAAACCCTGTTTTCAATTTGAACCAAGTTTACTGCTAGTGAAAAAAAAAGAAGATACACAAACTAATATGGAGGCAAAAAGATGTAAAGAATGATTACCTGCACTGCAAGCAAACCAAGAAAACATGGTTTGTCAAAAAGATGAGCCAATACCACATGCTTTGGATCATTCTGCATTAATTTCAAACAAGAATTTGATTTAGTTTTTTCTCCAAGATCCTCAGAAATAAATTAGATGTCCACAGATTGACTCTAAATGCAGGTAACAAATTATTATTACAAATTGACAGTATTGAAATTTTTCTGAAGCTTTCACCACAATTGCTCTATGAAGCTGTTTTTGACCCAGACATTATGTAGAAGTACTAGAAAATGGCTGTAACTTCATATTAAATTCTACCTACATGACAATGACAGACTTGTCTAAAAGTCACATCTCTATAGTGATTTTGATCAACTGAAAAAAAGGGTTCCATGTAGCTTAAGAGCACATAACTAAAAGCTTTAGAAACTTCAGTCTAGCTAGCGAAGCAATGGGTACTAAAATTATCTTTATTAGTGCTTTAAACAGTTCTACTATTACTCCCCACCCTACATGAGCTTCTTTCCAGCTAAATTTCTTGTAAATTCAGACCACCTAGATCTAGTAAACTGCATGAAATTATAAGCCTATAAAAACGACAAAAAAGTGATTTTTTTCTAAAAATAATCCATAGACATCATGTATTAAGATACTAACTTAGTAGAATAATTGTTAACATGGGTGCCTGAATAACCTAACCAGATATAGATTGTAGCATAGTGAAATTGCCTCGGTAACCTGGATATGTTCAGATTTATTGCATACAAATTATCAAACAAATGGTACACTTCTTATTGCTTTAAGCAAACCTACAATGTGAATTAATGGAATAACTTCTTGTACATAAAGAAAACAAAAAAACCAAGTATAATCCATCAAGCTGTCTGCTAATGGTAAAATGAGTAGTAAAAAAGCCAAGTATAATTGATCAAGATGAAAAAGCTGTGAAGAAATTACCATACTTCAGACTACATGATTGGAATAAGTATGTAGCAGTTCAAAGAATAATTTACCGTAATACTGTACAGCCTGTAAAGAACATCATTCATCCCACCAGTTTCTTCATTGAGGGATGTCCAATGTCTTTCTATACTGTATTTGAGTATGACATTCTTAACTCGGTTGCCAAAGTAATCAGCCATCCCCACCACCATTTGCAATGCTTTGACATTGCTAGCTAATACATATTGATCAAGAAGGCCAGCCATGATCTGCTCATGAATCAGCATTAGTTATTATAGAGTAAATTTAAAGATGAAGACGTAGGCATAAATGTCACAGTAGCTTTCCTTAGTAATCAAGTATCAAGATAGATTACCTTATGGATGGTGTAGTATGGAGCCCAAACACTTTTTATGGCTTCAAAGCGATCAAAAAATTCAGGAGGAAAAGCAGAAAGATATCCTGTCCCTACTTTCTTCTGGCAGTCATAAAGTGCATCAACTACTGATGACATTTTTTCATATAGGGTTTGATTATGTGAACTAGCCCACATCTGAGCAGAGGCACTCATGTAGTGGCCTGCAACATGACAAGAAGTACCATAGACTATTGTTCTGATTTCAAACACAACAAAATAGAGATGACAACAACATAATCATCAACTAAGCTTCCAGGGGCAGTTTAAACAAAAACGACAAAAAGTTGTCATTCCGCTACATGTGCGATAGCCTTAATAGATCTGTAGCTATCTCCGGTAGTTAGCTCAGTGAACGGCAGCACAATTAGAGAGACTAAGGGTCATGTTTCCTTTCTCACTACCCTAGACCAATTTCACCAAAATTTTCTAAGAAGAATTTGGCAAAGAAAAACTCATGATTTGGAAAATGCAAGTGGAGGATCCTTAACAATATACTTAATATGAAGCAAGGAGGAACTAACATACAAGAGTGCGGTCACATGAGAACATGATGGTTAATAATCACAACCATAATAGAAACAAGAAATAAGTAGTCAGATTAACTACAAATGATTAATTGATTATGATCATGACTTTTCCATAATTAATCCATGTAGGCCCTTACCGTAGGGAATCTGAGTGTTACTTCAATGCCAGGGTAACTTGATAGATAAGGTCATGATACATAGCTCCAATGTGTCCGATGCCACATAACCTTGTATTTAAATGCTCAATCAAATGAAACGCAAACCATGTAATAGCAACTTAATGGGCCATAACTTGTAGATATATTAAAATATGGCAATCAGGGTTCATGTTTGTAGTTTTTAAATTAGATGCACAATGAACCATAATTGGAAACCATTGATTTGCTATCTTATGATGCCTAATAAACAATCAAATTTAAGCTACATTTAAGTTTATATACACTATAAATAGAGGAAACCATATGTCAATTACAAGTCTCTTTTACTTGTAACAATACTCGAAGTTAGGTATTGAGCTAAACATATTCGAAATGAACCTATGTATAATGTACACCATGAAAGATTACAAAAAGTTACTAGGGAAGATGTATTAAAACCATTCAAGTTAATCATGGCACTAGTGAACCAATTTCTAATCTCACATAAAGTGTCATATATAATTGTGCTAATATGTCAGTGGCAAATCTTTAAACAATAATGCCATGATAACCAAAAGGAGGCTTTCCAGATAGCTTAACCACCATGCCATTTGGGTGGTAGCAGTAAGGTGATATAAATATGCTCTGTTTCTTTAAGCATCAACAAGTACAAATTAAAAAAAAAAATCATTTCTGTTGTCTGAGATACATTAGAACTGTCAGAACCTGACCATGTCAATCTAAAAAGAAACAGAAAAGGTATCACCAAAAGGCTTGACTGATGAAGAGATTAACAAGAAAGGAAGAGTTCATGAAAATTTGATGCCCAACCATCAAAGGGAGGTCATAGGATAGAAAGCAATGATTGCCGCATGGCATCTTTAACAAACATTTTAGTTTTACCACATATAAGGCAGTAAAAAGTTCTTTCAAGTTCAGGAACAACGAGAGAAAATTCAATCCACCACAAAGAAACGAACAATGTGGAAATGACTGCAGATGTTTGAGAAACCCAAAGTGAAAACTAGAGGAGGGTCACAATTCTTTCAAGTATTCTACCCCCTGAAATATTAATAGCAAAAGGAAGCACTCTTCACTGACTCATCGACTACTTATATGAGTACATAACACCAATGTGAGATGTTTACTCACGAAGACCAAATATACATCAACCAACAAATGGCTTTAACCCAAACAAATTAATGAGAAAAACAGGCACAAAATACTTTATCCGTGAACTATGATAACAGAACATTATTAGTTAGCAAAAGGCAAGCGGTCAGCATGGGTAATTCCTAATAAAAAAAAGAAGAAGTCACTAACCCACGAAATGACCTCTAAGCTCCACATTTGGCCCCTCCCATCCTCCATAAGGTTCACCAGGAGCTGGTAGACCAGCTTGATGCCTAAAGTTCCAAACCAGTCGGTCGACATCAAGAAGCAACAGGTACTCCAGATTAGTCTGCTTGGCTCGTCCATACATGGAATCCGGGTCGAGGCGGACATCATGGAGAGACACTTCATCAAGGAAATTTCTTCCTTGCTGCCGCATATTAACCCCGCCGAAACCCTTCATTGTTCGGTAGAGCATCAGCCAGTCAAACTCCTCCATCGGTGCCTCCTTGTTCCGTAGCTTTCTTGGTCGCAAATCCATCCATTCCGACTCATCGGTAGGGTTTAGGTGGTAATAAGAGAGCATCTGCGCCTTCCAAGTTTGGTTGGTGGTGGACATAAGCTGAGCACGAACCGTGTGAGAGGATAATTGAGTAGGAATGTTGGTGCATTCCTTGCCGGAGACATGACCATACAGTAAGGATGCCAGAAGAAAGAAGCTAAAGATCCAGCGCAGTTCCATATCCTCTTTTGTTGAGGGGTATGTATCAGTTTGATGCAAAGCGAGGAACAAATAGAATTGATGAGGATAAGAATCTCATGGCAAACGAACGAGAGGCAAAAAAAACAAAAAGGAAATTGAAGCGACTACATAGTCACTCGAATCTCAACTCCTTTTATACATATCCCCAGAAAATTCAGTACAAAAAAAAGAGGGTTTTACTTGGAAAGAATGGCTAACTACTGTTCAGAAACTGCAGAAGCAAATGCAAGTGCAAAATCACGCTAAATGCCACCACTATTTCACAAAACTGGAAGACGAAGCAGTGACTGTAGGAGAGATGCCAGTGACCAAAATTTGGTGGGTGTACAACAGCGATGACAGAGAAGAACGCAGCCCATGACTAACATGAAGAAAGAAGAAGAAGAAGATGATGAAGGGTGTTGTTATCTTTTGAAAGACATGACACTTCCTTGTACCGAGAAACAGGATATAGAACTCTAGAGCAAAAGAGGAATGGAACGGAAAGATTCCAACAAACAAGAGCCTGAGCCTGAGGATGGGGCAGGAGGCGGGATATTTATTTATACTCCACTCTACTACAATAAGGGAGGAGGGTGAGGTGCACAAAGTCGGTCCGTGAACGCAACAACAGTAGTAAAGATAAGATTTTTTTTTCCTTTTTATCTTCCTTCCTTTTTCGTAAAGAATGGAAAATAGTAGAGATCGCAGCAGGAAGAGAATTATTAACTAATGAAAAGCAGACGAGTACTGTAATCACCATAATTTCTCTCTTTTAAAATATATTAATTATCTTATTTTATTTAAATTATTAATTTTCTTGTTTATGTATTATGGTTAAGGAAATGATGGATTGATTTCATTAATCATATCGATAAGTTAAATTTTATCAATCAAGTAAATTATTAATTGATTTATTTTCTTAATGAATGTTGTGATTTTTAGAAAGTAAATAGTTTATATTTTATTTTTATATGTGAATCATAAGAAATAAATATTATATTTCTATCTTTGTGTGTAAAAATAAATTAAAAATAATAATTAAATTATTATTTATCTTTGAGCTGCTAAATATTTCGAGAAAAGGACAGGAGAGGTAATATACTCTATTCTTTTCTAATTGACTTTGATTCATGCTTTGAAATCTTTGATATTAGGATTATTAAAATTTTATGATACATAATAATGTTTTAATTTTAAAATATTATGATTAATAAATAATGATATTTACTTTATGATGTTAGAATGATTATTTGACTTATTATAGTCTCTTAAGCTTAAGTAAATTTTAAGATTGATTTAATTATTAAAATTCTTATATTTGGTTAACATAATAGTTTTGATTTATTTAATTAGATATATTTATGTTTGAAGAATTATGTGTGAATTTTTATGATTTAATTAGTTGTAAATTAGCTCATGAATTTAATTTTTTTAATTTATGGATTTGATTTTTTTAATAATTTAAAATATTAAAATCTAATTTGATAAAAGGAGTCTAATTAGGATTCGATTGGAGTCAGGTTGATTTGAGTTGACCTAGCCCGTGACCAGATATGACTCAACTCATGTGGCCAAATATATTTCAACCTATGTAACTAGGTACGATCCAACCCATGTGGCCAGGCATATCCTAGCCCATATAGCTATGTATGACTTAACCCATGTGACAAGTTACGACCTAATTTATATGGTTAAGCATGGTCTAGCTTATGTGGCTAAGTATGACCTAATCCATATAGTCAGATACAATCTCAACTCCTATGTTTAGGTATGACCCAACTTGCAAGCCAAGCATAATCAAGTTCAACGGTAAGGCTCAACTCAACTTGTGAGTGAAGTTTAGCCCAGTTCACGAAATTAAACTAGCCTAGCTATGCGACTTGTGTTAGACACATCGTCGCTCCTCTATCTAACTCATTGTACCTTAGCCCAACATATTACTTGGGATAAGTATGTGTAGTGCACGTTACCCAAAGTTAGGTGGGTCAGTTCGATTTGAGTTATCAATGTGTGACATAGTCTGATTATTTTTTCTCTTTATTGGTTTTAACTTATTAATTGACTAAACATACAAGTTTTATTGATTCAAGTCAATTTAGGATGATTTCAAACTAACATGACTAATTGAAATTAATCAAATTTAAATTAAACTAGTTTAGGGTGATTTCAGATCAATTCTATAAGGATTTGAGGTTGGTTCTATTAGGTCCTAATTGATTTTAGTTTGGTTTAAGTTAATTGGGTCATTCTAATTACGATTTTGATTGATTGAGAATTATTAAAAGATTAATATATCATGTCTTTAAAATGTTTTAATTGATTTGATGAACTTAAAAAGTTTTATTTGAAAGTATATATTGGTTTACTACTTTTCAAAGTTTATGATATTGATATGATTATTACTATATATACTTATTATATACTTATATAGTATATATCACTACACTGGTGGTCCATATTGATATAAAAAGAGTTACATGCTCATCACAATACGAAGCACCAATGGACATATAATTTAGCATATCATATATCAAGCATAGTCCTTAATAATATTTTATCATACTATCTCTTGGATGCATATGTGAATGAATAAATGAATGTAAATGAATGATTATAGTTATTTATGTATTCCTACCGAGGGGAGGGAAAATAGGACGATTTTCTTTAGTGATTAGTGGATCGTCAAATGTGATGGTTAGATAATTTCTCTATCTGTTATTGAGAGGAATGTGTCCCCACTTAGATAGGTGAGAGATACCACTCAATCTGTTGTTGAGAGTATAATATTAGTTCTTCCTCGAGAGGAATTCATCTCGCGGATTATGTCTCTTCATTTGCTATTACGAGAGTGCACCATGATGTATGTCTTTATTACTTGACTATTATGTATGTATTGCATGTGATTGATATATGATTTTATTTATTATATAATAATTATCATTATTTTTTAGTTTTATAATAAATTGATATATTATCATCTCATATTAAATTATTAATGTTTATATATATATTATGAAGATTGTTTTTATGATTATTCAGAAGTTTTTACTCATATGTGTGGTTGTTAATATATTTTTATTTTATATTTATTTTCAGAATAATCTACTATTCTAATTAATAAAATAGATTATCGTAATAATAGGATTTAAATTTAAAATAAAAAAGAATGTATCTTCTGTAAATTTATGAATAATAAAATAATGATTTATTTTTTAAAAAATAAATATGAGCTGTGATAAGTGTAGACGACCGGAATAAACAGCAAGAGGAAGAGGAAGAGGGGGATAACGGAATCCACCTCACCTCACGGCGCCAGACAGCCATGTGGGTGGACAACCTCGGCTCGTCCTCCTCCTTCTCCATCTACATTCTGATCATAATGCGTCCCCATCACAAATGCAAATCCTTCTCTTCTACTCCCTATAGGTAAAATTTAAAATATATAATAATTATCATTATTTTTTAGTTTTATAATAAATTGATATATTATCATCTCATATTAAATTATTAATGTTTATATATATATTATGAAGATTGTTTTTATGATTATTCAGAAGTTTTTACTCATATGTGTGGTTGTTAATATATTTTTATTTTATATTTATTTTCAGAATAATCTACTATTCTAATTAATAAAATAGATTATCGTAATAATAGGATTTAAATTTAAAATAAAAAAGAATGTATCTTCTGTAAATTTATGAATAATAAAATAATGATTTATTTTTTAAAAAATAAATATGAGCTGTGATAAGTGTAGACGACCGGAATAAACAGCAAGAGGAAGAGGAAGAGGGGGATAACGGAATCCACCTCACCTCACGGCGCCAGACAGCCATGTGGGTGGACAACCTCGGCTCGTCCTCCTCCTTCTCCATCTACATTCTGATCATAATGCGTCCCCATCACAAATGCAAATCCTTCTCTTCTACTCCCTATAGGTAAAATTTAAAAAGAAGATGATAACCGGTCAGTGCGACTCTCCTTATGTTTTCTTCTTCTCTTTTTACCGCTTTCCTTCAGTCTGTTGGATAGTGGCATTTGATAACATGCATCGCATGGTGATGGGGAAAGGCCGACGGGGGCGTGCAGAAGCAAGTGTAGTGGAGTGTAATTGGCGTCAATCTGTCCTCCGACCAACAAGCGAAGTGATGAAGAAAGAGACCGAGAGATAGACCCACACCACCCGTTTGTTTCTTTGTCTCTTTGGCCGATTCGACCGTCCAACAAAGGGGGAATGCGGAGGAGTTGAAGCAATCGATTGGCTTCCCGTGAACTCCAGCCATGGACGGTCGTTGGAATTGGGAATCTTTTCTTTTTAATATATATGTGGGAAGTTGGAACTTCAAAGTGACATGGATTTTTGCTCTCAGTGTTCCGTACGTGGGGAAGGTGGTGGGGCAATTCTTTGATAGAGAAAGAGAGAGAGAGAGAGAGAGAGAGAGAGAGAGAGATCGGCACTGGATTCTTGTGGGAAGGAGCGTTTCCTTGAGAAGGGAGAGTTACTTGGGGAATTCCAATTTCGACCGCATGTGTGTTTGCATACCACAACTATTCATCCATCCATCAATCTACGCTGTGATGCTGGCTGGCCTGCCGTGCTTCCTGTTGGTTGATCCGTCATCTTCTTCTGATGGGTGGTTGATCTGTCCAACCCAAATTGGTCATCCAGCCAGCTTGCCGACACAGTTATTTTGTTCGAGGACTCGAGGTTGTGGCCTCATTCACCCAATCAATACAACACTGGTCCTCCCTATCCTTCCAAAGGAGTCATGGAGCGAGCATTCTAAGTCTCATGTCCGTCACCCTACCGTCCCACTAATTTCTTACGTCTCCACCCTCCATCGATATTAGATGGTCTGTTGACGTTTGATGGCGTAGAATTATTGTTCCGTGAAAGTAGTCCATCCACAATATCGGCGGACCATAAAAACCATACCCACATAAATAATAGATCATCAATGTTTGTACGATCAATATCCACATTTTGACCGCCTTCATAAACTTCCTTGCCTTACTGACTTGATCGGACCTTTAGATCAATCATAGTAGCAGTCATGCCTTTAAAAAGAGATTGATACTGGTGTTCATTTCTTTTGTTATGCATTGTCATATATATATATATATATGTGATCAGGTGGAGAATATTCTGTCTTTTCAAGGGAGGAGTTCCAAGTTTGATCCATCCTCATGTATCCAATGTATTATGATTCATGTCGAATGCAAACATTCTAAATCCATGTTTGCTTTAATTGCAATACTTTGGATTATAAATTATAATAGCACTTACTAGACTGTGTTTTTATTATTAGATTTAATGGATTATGAGTTGGTCCACTGCCGCCTTGCTAAAGAATTCCTAGCGTCCTACTAAGATTGGATGGAAGATGTGGATGGTAGTTAATTAGATATAGGAAGCTCGGTAATATAGAATGACTCCGCTGCTGCTTACTTTTCTTATTTATTTATTTATTTATTTTTATTTCTCAACCTAACTTTTACACAGAGAGAGAGAGAGAGAGAAAGAGAGAGAGAGAGAGAGAGAGAGAGAGAGAGAGAGAGAGAGAGAGAGAGGTGACGCCGTGAGCGAGTGCGGCAAGATTCACGAGACATGCAAGGCAAGTTGTGCGAGGTGAGCTGTTTCAGCAGAAGGTGTTTTGGATGTGTCGGTCGGTGACTTGATTCAGTCCATGAAAGTGATGCGTTTAATTAATGGAACTTACTGACTCCACCCAATTTATATTCTCTTTTAATTCCACGCCAACCCCACCAGCTTCAATCCGTATTCACCCATCAAACAAGAAGGTTAAGCAACAACAAACAACAAAAGGCTTCCCGTGGATTTTATTTTTTAAAAATTTAATTTTGATTGTTATATATGGAAGAACATGTGCCTTGCACAAATACTCTTTTATGGTATCCTCTGGAGTATTTTTTAGACTCTATAAATAGAGTACTAAATCCCTAATCAATCTAATTATATATATATATATATATACTATTTAATTTTACTGTTAAGTTTGTTGGAATAGGCTAATCAAATCAGTCCTGATCATTCTCATAAGAAATAATACTGATTGAATATTAGAATTTTTGTAATTACCAATAATTTCTTCCTTAACATAAATTAATTATTATAAATGATGTATTATTTTATTTTTAACTTCTATGTTTGTGTATTATAGTTAAGGAAATGATTAAATTTGGTTTTAGTTAGGAATTCCACTAATCTATTAAATTATTAATTGATTTATTTCCTAACAAGTGATTTGATTTTTAGGAAGTAAATAGTTTACATTTCATTTTCTTTGAACTATAAGAAATGAATATTATATTTCTCTCTTTATGTGTGAAAGAAAAATAAAAATAAGAATTAAATTATTACTTACCTTCTGGAGATCTCATCTTCTCTTATATAAAGGAGACTACTCTTCCCTTATTCCTCACCGAGCTTAACAATAGGAGGATTGAGGAGAGGACTTCTCGAGGAAAGGATAACCGAAGAGAGGTAGGATCATTTCTTTTTTTAACTAGCTTTGATTTATATTTTAAAATTTTGATGTTGAGATTGTTATAATTTCATGATGCATAATGATGTTTTAATTTTGAAATTTTATGATTAGTAAATAATGATAATTATTTTGTGATATTATAATGACTATTTGATTTATATTGATCTCTTGAGCCTAAGTGAATTCTAATATTGATTTAATTATTAAAATTATTATTTTAAGATTAGCATAATAGTTCTAATTTATTTAATTAGATATATCTATGTTTCAAGAATTATGTATGAATTTCTATAATGTAATTAGTTTTAAATTTAAGATAATGAATTTAAAGTTTTAATTAATGGATTTGAGTTATTCTTTAATAATTTTAAATATTAAAATCTAATTTGATAAGAGGAGTCTAATTTGGGTCTGACTTGAATCAAGTTGATTTGTTAGGCTGGATCAACTCAGCCCATTTGGTTATGTACAACCTAGCCTATGTGGCCAAGTACAACCTAGCTCATGTGACTAGGCATAACCCAGCTTATGTGGCTGGGTAAGGAGTCAACCAATGTGGCCAAGCATGACCCAACCAATGTGGCTAGGTACGATCTAATCCATGTGGCCATGTATAACTCAGCCCATATGGTAAGGTATGACCCAACCATATGGTCAAGCATAAGCCAACTCATGCGGCTAGGTACAACTCAGTCTATGTGGTCAGATACGGCCCCAACTTATGTGTATAGGTACGACCAACTCGTGAGCCAAGTATGGCCTAATTCAATAGTAAAACTCAACCCAACTTATACGTGAGGTTTAGCCTAGTCTATGAAGTTAAGCCTGCCCAGTTATGCGATTGGCATTAGACACATCATCGCTCCTCTATCTAGCCCGTTGTACCTCAACTCAACCTATTACTTGGAATAAGCATATGCAGCGTATGTGACCCGTCTAAGACTTAGGTGGGTTGGTTCGGTTTAATCTAACACTACATGACATAGTCCAATTTCCTCTTCCTTTATTGGTTTGAGCTCGTTAATTGACTAAATCAAATAGATTTGATTGATTAAAGCTAGTTTATGGTGATTCCAAACTAACTTGACTAATTCAAACCTACTTGACCTAATCGAGATCAATCAAATCTAAATTAGACTAGTCTAGGGTGATTCCAGACCGGTTCTATAAAGATTTGAGGTTGGTTCCGTTAGATCATAATCGAATTAAGTTTGGTTTAAATCAATTGAGCTATTCTAATTAAGGTTTTGGTTGATCAAGGATTATTGAGAGATTGATGTTTCATGCCTTTATGATTTGATGAATTTAAAAGTTTTATTGTAGATGTCATTTGAAAATGATTATTGGTTTTATATTTTCTTATGTTTATGATATTGATATGATTATGTAGTAGATGTGACTAAACTAGTTATTCAAATTGGGAGTGCAACCTGTAAAAGGAGCTACGGACCCATCACAGTGCGAAGCCACTAATGAACATAGTCTAGTAGATTTACATCAAATATGGTCTCTCATAATATTTAATCATATTGATTTCTTGATGCATGTATTAGTGAATGGATGAGTATAAATGAATGATCATGGATGTTTATGTATCCCTACAAAGGGTAGGAATGATGATTCCCTTCGGGGATTAGCGGGCCATTAGACGTGATGGTTAGACGGTTCCTTTATTCGCTGTTGGGAGGAACGTGTCCCCACCTGGGTGGGTGAGGGATACCACTCCATTCGCTATTGGGAGTGCGATATGAATTAACTCCATCCACTGTTGGGAGGAATCCATCCCGTGGAATATGTCTCTCCATCTACTATTGGGAGAGTGCACCATCGGGTGATGTACGCCTTTGTTATTATGTATGTATTGTATGTGACTGATGCATGATTTTGTTTATTATGTAAGAAATCATCATCATTTTTTTATGCATAAGTTTTATGATGAATCGATATATTATCATTTCTTATTGAATTATTGATATTTATTTTTATTTTATGAATATTGAAGATTATTTTAATGACTATTTTGAGGTTCCTACCTAATTGCTGATATATTTTTATCTTATATTTATTTTCAGAGTAATCTACTACTTTTTAATAGATATGAAGCTTGAGTAGAAGAGACTTATGACCCTACTAAGAAGATGTGATCATTTTTCTAATTAATAAAATATTTATTATTGTAAAGACAAGGATTTAAATTTAAAGACGAATGAGAAAAAAAAAGAGTTTATTATGAAAATATGAATAATAAATTACTGATTTATTATTCTTTTTATAAATCTGGGATGGCATAATTTTAAAATAAATTATTATAATATATTATTAATTTTTTAATCAAAATCCGAATCCCCTAGGTTTTACCCCCTCCAGCTCTATGGGTTTCACAAGGTTGGTCCGCTTGCTCTGAGATAGGAAAGGCAAGAAACAAGCATGGAGTTAAATTGGCACTCGAAAGAAAGAAACATCTTGGCAGGTGTGCTCCACAAAAGAACTTAAACCAACTTCAAACAAGAATGAATGTAAAAGAAAGATGAAGAAGGTGGGCTTTTGGTAAGTCATGGGAGATGGTTCGTTCACCCACAAAAAAGTAATCCCTTCTTCTCCTCCTCGGACTGGATCCATCCATCCATCATCGCTTCCTTCCATATTCCACAATGGCTTCCATTTATGGTTGATTATTTTTTTTTTTGTGATTTTCTTCGCATTATTCTCGGGGTGTTTGTTTGGGAGATTTATCGCTTCGAAGAGATCCTTCTTTTGCATGCTGATGACAGTGCAAGTAGTGACGAGGCTCCCAAGCTCATACCTTTTCTTCTTCTGTCGGGTTTTTGTGAAAGATCGATCTTTCTTTCTTTCTCTTTTTTTTTCTTTTCCCATTAATAATTTTCTTGTGGTTGCAATTGGTTTCGATCTTCATCTTTGGGTGTGCCACACCTCTTCCCTTTACTTGGTAGTCCAAGCCTACATCACCCAACCATGACTTAACTCTTCGTTGTGTAGTATGGAGTGCTGGTTTATTACGCGGTGTTGCTCCAGTATTCAATGCCTCCACGGCTATATGGCATATCAACTTCTTTACGTTAAATCAATTATACAAAAACTTATAATAAAAGTTGATCAAAACATCTTATCAAGAATTAAATAAATATTATTACTATGTCAAATATATATATATATATATCATACGTATATAAAAATATTATTTGTGGCTTGACCACTGAGAGAATGGTGGGATAATTATGTCACTAATCTAATCTAGATAGTAGAGTCCCTCCTAGCGTTTCCGGCTCACCCATTGCTTAGTGACTCTCTTCTATAGTATTTTTTATCAGTTTGCCAAAATATTTATAGAAAAATACAAGAAATATTTATAAGCTTAAGATATAAAATCATGGTACAAATAATAATACACTTCCTGACCCAAATCAAGGTTTCCAGAAAGAAAATTTTCATTTAGTATAATATATAT
>LVTN01001309.1:19901-30984 GCA_001649415.1 Musa itinerans
GTATCACAATAGACTTTGGTGAGAGGCAAGGGGAGTCTTATGGTAGGGCCTCATGATGAGCTGAAGGTAGCCACGACAAGATTGAAGAGAAAGTAACATGTAGCATTTAAGGTATTAGAGAAAAAAATTATCAAATGAAAAAATTGATATGTATGATATTTTTTGGAAAACCCTAAATAGAAATATTTTTTTCAGAAAAATTGCTCTTGTTTATATATATAACATAATAAATTACCTATCTAAAATTAGGTTAAACATATATATCTTTCCGATATCAAAAAAATGATCGTTAGATTATGGATTGATTTATTGGTTTCAAGGGAAACTGGATTTTCCACAACACAATTAAGGAAAAGATATGTGAGATGCCATTTCCAGAGACAAAACTTGGGGCTACTACAACCAGAGAGGCTTCTCTGTTCCTGATTCGTTCACGGTTTGTACAGTCCTTGTCACTAACAGGAAGAAGGACAGCAAACTAGCACGAGCTACAGAGCTCTTCATCAGATCTGCGAGATGCATCTCCTATGGCAGGCAATGATATGCTTTGCCTGCTTAGTTTCCTCTCTCCACACCCTGCCAATGTCCTCTGCTACCTTCACTGCATCATGGGATGCACCGGCCAACCCTCTCTTTGTGAATCCAACAGCATAAAGCCCTGTCTTCCCTTTCCACCCGTTCGGGAATGGTTGCTTCGGAAAACCATCCTTGTCGAAGCAGTCAGTGTCCTGCAAACATTCGACTTCAATGAGTCTCCGATAATAGAGGAGTTCTGTTGTTACAGTGAGAGTTCGACTTGCCTGCAACCATGAAGGAACGTTGCTGCAGTAGCCAGTGGCAAGAACGACCGAGTCGACATCAATGACGCGGCCATCGACCAGCTCCACACCGCCATGCAAGAGCCGCTTGATTCCAGGAACCACCTTTATCTCACCGGATTTGATCTTTCCCAGCGCTCCCAGATCAAGAACCGGCGTCTTCCCCTGCTTGTGTTTGAGCTCCAAGGGACCAAGAGATGGTCGTTTCAGGCCGTATTCCTCCATGTTCCCCAGTATCATGCACGACAAGGCCAGCAGAATCCTGTCGACCAACTTGACCGGAAGCCATTTCATCAACAGAACAGCCAACTCGAACGTCGATTTCCTGCAAATCTCTCTCGGTAGAACATGTACCTGGTGATCAAATCAGTAGCCCGATCAGTGACCAGAGTTAGCGGAGCATTATGCAGCAGTAAGATGTGGATGAGCGTTTACCGAGTCGCGGACGACCATGACGGGGAAGGAATTGTGGTGGCAGAGATCGAGGCAGACCTCCATGCCGGAGTTGCCATAGCCCACCACGAGGACTTGCTTTCCCCGGTAGGCTTCGCCGGACCTGTAGTCGCTCGCGTGAATCACCTGCCCGCCGAACTCCTTCAGTCCTTCCATCTCCGGGATCACGCACTCTGCATTCTCCCCCGTGGCCACGACCAGCCACCGGCAAATGTACTCCACCTCGGCGTTGCTGCTGGCGGCGGTCCTGACGCGCCACATACCGCACGTGTCGTCGAACTTCGCCGACTGCGCTGTCTCATTGAACTGTGGATTCAGCTCGAAGCGTGCGGCGTAGGACTCCAAGTAGTCTATGAACTGGTCCTTGGTGGGGTACTCGGGGAAGTCGACGGGGAAGGGGAGCTTCGGAAGCTGGCAGAACTGCTTGGGGAGATGGAGCTTTAGGCGATCGTAGGTGCGGTTTCGCCACAGGGAGGCGATGCTGTTTGACCTCTCAAGGATCACGAAGGGGACGCCATGCTCCTTGAGACACGCACCCACGGCCAAACCTGAAGGGCCGGCTCCTACAATGAGAGGGCCGTTAACCCATTTGCATCTCCTCTTGAAGCTGTCACGGTGGTCGGACGAATGGGCCATGATCAAACAGGTGAGGGAAGGAGGAGACCAGTAGACGGAGGTGTGGATGAGGTAGGGAGGTTGATGGGTCTATAAATAGCTGAGGGCAACGCAAGAGCTCCATGTGAAGGTCATGAGCGGCCTTCATCTCCTCCGCCATTAATTTAATGTGGGTGAAGCATGTTTGACATGGTTATGATCCATAGTCTATCTAGAAATCAACAAGAACACGAGAGCTCTTCCATAATTCAAAGAATTAAGCCCCTGGTTTCTTGATGTTGTATTGTGGAAAAGCAGCAGGAAGGAATCATTCATATCATCCAAAGTCTCACCTAGAAACACAAACATAGATTTGGGATGAGGGTTACAGTTATTACTGTTTGCCTTGGCAGTCAAACTCCTTTCCTTTTACTGCTGCATCCAAGGCAAAGAAATCATTCATGAAAGATGATTTCCCTGTGGAGAACTTGAAGAACACCCAGCACTGAAGTTTCATGTATCTTTTGGATAAAGATACAAAATGACAAGTTTCATCATCTCAGGAAACATGTCATACATAGTCTTCTGACTTTGAGGTTCATCCAAGTTTTTAGCTGGCATGAGCAGAAAGCTAAATTAGATTCATCTGTCACTGCAAAACAATCAATCCTCCATGTATCTTGTCATTCAGCAAAATGAAATATGGAACTGTAAGGTGTGTATGCATGATTAGATGTCATTCATATAATCTCTTTGCAGATTAGCATATCAAAGTATATTTTTGTGCAGTTCCTCTAAGGTAGAACAGACCCTTTATAAAAGGTGGATGCCATTGCTCACCGATGAACAGAACCTGGTTTGGAGGATGAAAGGGAGTGATGGTGACTCCCACCTCCTTATTTTGGATTCAGGATCCATGGTGAGGATGTATGTGGACGCATGCAGCTTAGTCTCTCTTCTTTTTAATACGCATGGCATTTCCCAAACCCTAAGTTCCTAAAGATCATGGGAATGTGTGCTGCAACTTTGTGTTACGGATGAAGGATTGGTTGGATAGGGATGCATGAATTGTCACTACTCCACCTTGCCTTGGATCTTTCATTGATACAAGAATCTATGCAAATTCATTGTGGCCTTTGTAACATAGTTTGAGGATGCCATGTGACTTATGATTAAGAATACTTATGTTCATTGCAGTCAAATAATTTAATCAACATAGAAGTAACTACCATTGCAACTAATTCAACTGTCACAGGCAGTATCTTTGACTAAAGGTGTTCAGTTAAGACAGGTGATAGAACTGATCTCTCATAACAATAAGAAACAAGTAGATCTTATTTATAATCAATAGTTCTGAGCCCTAAGATTTAGTGTTGTCACTATGAAATGCCAAATATGTTTAGGTGGCAAATTGGCAGCCGCACATCACATGGGACAACGTTGTTGCATGATGAAAATAATCATTTGATGGCACACATTCTTATAAGAATCCACCTTCCGTAATTGATTGTCTCATCACACCCCTCCACACTTACACTCATCGAAGCATGCAGACGGTGAACGTCCGGGTTCAGTTAATTTGGTCAACGGGACAGCCGTTACGACTGGTTAACTAACTGCACCGACGAAGCTTTCTTTGATGCTACTCTATGCATGCAGAGAAGAGATTAAGTAGATGAAGAGTTGCTTATCTTGACCTTCTTCTTCTTCTTCAGGGATATTTGAATCGAATCGAAAAATCATATTGAACTCTTTTTCAGTTCAATTAAATAGATCGATTTTAATTTAAACAATATTAATTCAGACGAGTTTAGAGTCTTTAACTCTTAATTAGTTAAAAATTAACTATTCAAATTGATCCAAAGGTTCAATTGAATCCAATTATATAAATCTTATCGTATTGGTATAATCGGATCAACATTTGATTCGGTTCAGTTAAACAAACTGAATTGATTCAATTTAAAAATATATTTTAAATTATTAAATTAGATTAATTGATCTTGAATTAATTTGGTTAGGTAGATTTCAATCGATTTTGATTTGATTTTCTATTCGATCTGATCACTAATCTATATACTGTTCTCAAAAATGTATTTGTCTTGATTTGTGTGAAGTGATTCTTGGGTGAAGGTTTGAGAGTATAAACACCTAAACCACAGTCTTTGTTCACTATCATCATCAACTACAGTTCAACTATAACATCTTTCAAGAAATATATATATATTTCTTGAAATATGGGATAGTTGAACTAAAATTGATCACAAATTCATGCATTCAGTTCGGTCATGTGTGCTAATCTTGGGAACATGCATATATATAGCTTGTTACTAGATAAAGCAGCTGCATGCTTCAGACTATAATACTCAGTTTCATGGTTTCTATCAGTCTTGTCAGATATGCTGCAGTGTTTGGGTCTCCCAATGGCCAAACAAACCCCTAAGCATCCCACTGAAAAGCTTAAACAAGTAATACTGCAAGTGAAAAATGGAAGGTGACAGTGACTTCAGTGAAATCAGAGTGCCCTTGTATTCAAACATGTCACTTGCTTCAGCAGCAAACATTGCAACAATGTCACACATGACTGTCACAATCCAAATTAGGGGATTACATGTGAGGAGTGTGATACAAGATTAATTGATGTTTATAATGATTAATCACACTATTCCTGCCTCTGATCCCATTTGGTTGTCTCATCTGAGAACAATTTCTTATTGTCCACTGGCTGCTTAATCTTTTGAGTGAGATGGTCCACTGCACCTGATACAATCAGTATCTATCATTAACATGAGAAACATAAGAATCAGTATAACAAAAATTGCTTTGGAGGGAGGCAATAAGAATCAACTGATAATTCTATATTGGATCACATGTTTCGAAAATAGGCTGTTAGTAGGTGAACTATCCGAGTTGAAACTATTTTAATCATCTAAAATAAAAGAATCATCCATATCCATTTGAGATTGTCTCAAAGAGGTGGTACATTCGAATGGTGAAGAGTATAGTTCATGTTTACTTATGTTGGAGTTCGAGAGTTTTTCTTTATACAGAAACATTGATAGAATAAGGAGTAGGCCTTGCAGTACTTAAAAAATCTCATTTACTCATTTCATGCGTTAGCTAAGTCATCTGATGAGGATAATAATAGCGATAAGACTCGAGCTAACGTCAGCTTCCCCAGATGACGCCTCACGTCTCGATCGGCCCAACAGCACCTAGTCAAACGGACCGGAACGTCGGCCGAGGTGCGTTAATGTCCTGCTCAGGCCCAATCCATCATGCCACGCCAACACCGCTGTCAGACGTGGCCGGGAGTATGATCCTGCTCCCTGCGAAACAGGCGCATTAGACATAGTAAGTCACCCTATAAAAACCCCGCTCCCGAGGAAAGCAAAGGAGGGGGGGACACATACAAAACAAACCTCTTCACTCCATCTGACTTGATCGTCGGAGGGGTCGGGCCGAGCTCCGACCCGACCTGTGTGCAGGTACGAAGATGGAGCTACTTCCCCCATCGTCGAGGAGAGGGACCCTTCCCGACGAGACCCCCCGATGAGCCCCGACGTGATCCGATCCGCGTGGCCGCCCACATCAACAATCCCGAGAGACCTTAAGCAATATCCCCACCATTCGGACCCGAAACAAGCCGTGTCGGCCCCGAGGCCACGGCATAAAGTTGTTTACACCAACATTATCTATAAATGAAGGATGAGGATTTGATTCACTGGTCTTCTGGGTTAAGTACCTTTCAGTCATCTTTTTCTAAAACTGCAACAGGGGAATCCCCTTACAGCCTGGCGTTCAGCGCCGAGACCGTCCTACCCGCTGAGGTGGTGATTACCACCCCATGGATGGAATCTTATGAAGAAGGGACATCGGCCGACGGACTCCGAGCTGGATTGGACTTGCTCGAGGAAAGGCGAGCTGACGCGCACCTGAAGGCCCTCTCCTACAAAAGAGCCGTCGCCAGGATTTATAACAAAAGGGTGCACCCCCGATCTATCAAGCTGAGCGACCTAGTGCTGCGCAGGGCCGAGGTAAGTAACCCGACCCGAGTGCATAGTAAACTTACTCCCAAATGGGAAGGACCTTATCGGGTCGTCAAGATTGTCCAACCGGGCACGTACCGGCTAGTGACGATGGCCGACCGTCTTTTGCCAAGGACGTGGAACGTCCAAAACCTTAAGAAGTTTTTCGTGTGAAGAGATAAAAGTCGGCAATGTGCAAGAGTCTGAAGAAAAGTTTTCTTTTATTAAAGAAAAACTGGGATTACAAGACTCGACCCAGACTTACAGACCGACCGACCCCTTAGAGAAAACTACAAAAAGTTTACAGGACCCTTTTATTCCTTCGGGACCTCCAAGCGGTCGTCGAAAGGAATGTCCTCGGGTATATCCACCTCTAGATCCACGAGATAGGAGGTAAAAGGATCCTCCTCTACCTCGAGGCCTGGGTGGCACGCACGGAAGCGTGGCCAGGGCAATCCGGTATCAATATTCATAGGAAACTTGCCCCGTCTGAGTCAACCCGTGTTCGAACCCCTTGGACTTCTTGTAAGTCTCGATCAGCTCCTTGTCCTTCTTTGGTCGGAGCCGGGTCTCCTCGGCAAGTGCCTCGGAAGCTGCTCTTGCCTCGGCTTTCGCCTCCTCCAGCTTGTTACTGAGGGTGGACGCCTCCGTCTTCAGCGAGCGGAGCTCGGCCCGCTCCGCCCGCAAAGTCTTCTAGAGCTCCTTATTCGAACCTTATGATGTCTGGAGCTCCGATTTGAGGCGCGCCACCTCCGCCTCCAGATCCGCCACGCGTTTCTCAACGGCTGCCACGGCTTCCAAGCCTGCCCCGGCCCGGATCTCCTCTACTTGGCGACGCAACTCGGTGTTGCGCTCGCTGAGGCCCCCGATAATCCGACCGGCGTCACGCACCCGATCCATCAGGGCCGTCGCGTAGTGTAGGCCCTGTAGGAAAGAGGAGAGGTCAAGAGGGACGCTGTCAAACAAGTAACTAGAAGTAGCAGGCACGATACTTACCAATGTCAAGGACTTGGCTGACTTGCCAAGCAGAACCTCCGAGGGCAAGGTGTACATATCCCGAGCCATGTCGGGATGGAGCGCACCTCGAAGGAATCTCCTCCAGCCCACACCCTATCCCCTCGGGACAGGCCCCCCCAACGGGCGATCAGGGTGTCGCTTGCCTCCCCTGTCGGGAGTTCGCCCATCACCCGCGACAGAAAGGGTTCGTTGGCGCCCACGGGTAGTCGGCATAGGTCACGCACGTCGGGAGGACGCAGATCTTTTCCTCTCACCTCCCGATTGGGCCCCGCCGTGCCTCGGTGAGGGCCCGCCTCTGCCCGTTCCGCGACAACAACTCTCGATCGGGCCGGGGCCGCCTCGGCTCCCTTGGAGGCGATGGTCTTCGCCTTCTTGAGAGGACGTTCGGCCTCAACCTCCAGCGAAGCGTCCTTCGAGCCGGGCTTTGGGTCGACCGACGGGCGTAGAGAGAAAGCTGACGACGCCCGATCGCCTTGAAGGGAGCGGAGATTCACCATTTATGCAAGAAATCAGACAAGAGTTAGAACTCAGGGCGAGCCACAAAACACCTAGACCGGACATTATGAATGTACCCTGAGGCGTCGAACTGAGACCCGCCTTGACTAGCCACCGCTCGATCATGTTCCGGATGGCCTGGGAGCTAGGGAGAACCTCCCTGAGCCTCCCCAGCGATAAGACTCGAGCTAACGTCAGCTTCCCCAGATGACGCCTCACGTCTCGATCGGCCCAACAGCACCTAGTCAAACGGACCGGAACGTCGGCCGAGGTGCGTTAATGTCCTGCTCAGGCCCAATCCATCATGCCACGCCAACACCACTGTCAGACGTGGCCGGGAGTACGATCCTGCTCCCTGCGAAACAGGCGCATCAGACACAGTAAGTCACCCTATAAAAACCCCGCTCCTGAGGAAAGCAAAGGAGAGGGGGACACATACAAAATAGACCTCTTCACTCCATCTGACTTGATCGTCGGAGGGGTCGAGCCGAGCTCTGACCCGACCTGTGTGCAAGTACGAAGACGGAGCTACTTCCCCATCGTCGAGGAGAGGGACCCTTCCCGATGGGACCCCCCGACGAGCCCCGACGTGATCTAATCCGTGTGGCTGCCTACATCAGTAATCCCGAGAGACCTTGAGCAAGATCCCCATCATTCGAACCCAAAACAAGCCGTGTCGATCCTGAGGCCACGGCATAAAGTTGTTTACACCAACATCATTCATAAATGAAGGATGGGGATTTGATTCACTGGTTGATCTTCTGGGTTAAGTACCTTTCAGTCATCTTTTTCTAAGAGAAAGATGTCATAATAATTAATTATCTTTTTCTTAAATATAAAGAACTTGAGAACTAGTTACGTGCGGCACATCAAGGCCTCGAGGGCCCGCGACGCTTCCCCATCGGAGGACTGAACAGGGGACGACGAAAGCAGTCTCTCCCTAACCCTACCGGAGGATGAGGAAGAGGAAGAAGAGAACTGCAACAGGGGAATCCCCTTACAGCCTGGCGTTCAGCGCCGAGACCGTCCTACCCGCTGAGGTGGTGATTACCACCAAGAAAGGGTCTACTTGAAGAAGGGAGGCGACACTAAAGGCGAGGAGGACGACCGGAGAGGGGACGACGAAATCTGGAGAAGAAGACTCAGCAGCGAGAAGTGAGAAGGAAGCCATACGCACCCTATCTAAAGGAGAGATTCTACCAGAACCAACGTCCCTTCTGTCACGCCCCCCGAATTTTCGCATTCAGGAGGTGTGACCCTATCTAAAATCAATAATATTATAATTGCATAGTAAACTTACTCCCAAATGGGAAGGACCTTATCGGGTCGTCAAGATTGTCCAACCGGGCACGTACCGGCTAGTGACGATGGCCGACCGTCTTTTGCCAAGGACGTGGAACGTCCAAAACCTTAAGAAGTTTTTCGTGTGAAGAGATAAAAGTCGGCAATGTGCAAGAGTCTGAAGAAAAGTTTTCTTTTATTAAAGAAAAACTGGGATTACAAGACTCGACCCAGACTTACAGACCGACCGACCCCTTAGAGAAAACTACAAAAAGTTTACAGGACCCTTTTATTCCTTCGGGACCTCCAAGCGGTCGTCGAAAGGAATGTCCTCGGGTATATCCACCTCTAGATCCACGAGATAGGAGGTAAAAGGATCCTCCTCTACCTCGAGGCCTGGGTGGCACGCACGGAAGCGTGGCCAGGGCAATCCGGTATCAATATTCATAGGAAACTTGCCCCGTCTGAGTCAACCCGTGTTCGAACCCCTTGGACTTCTTGTAAGTCTCGATCAGCTCCTTGTCCTTCTTTGGTCGGAGCCGGGTCTCCTCGGCAAGTGCCTCGGAAGCTGCTCTTGCCTCGGCTTTCGCCTCCTCCAGCTTGTTACTGAGGGTGGACGCCTCCGTCTTCAGCGAGCGGAGCTCGGCCCGCTCCGCCCGCAAAGTCTTCTAGAGCTCCTTATTCGAACCTTATGATGTCTGGAGCTCCGATTTGAGGCGCGCCACCTCCGCCTCCAGATCCGCCACGCGTTTCTCAACGGCTGCCACGGCTTCCAAGCCTGCCCCGGCCCGGATCTCCTCTACTTGGCGACGCAACTCGGTGTTGCGCTCGCTGAGGCCCCCGATAATCCGACCGGCGTCACGCACCCGATCCATCAGGGCCGTCGCGTAGTGTAGGCCCTGTAGGAAAGAGGAGAGGTCAAGAGGGACGCTGTCAAACAAGTAACTAGAAGTAGCAGGCACGATACTTACCAATGTCAAGGACTTGGCTGACTTGCCAAGCAGAACCTCCGAGGGCAAGGTGTACATATCCCGAGCCATGTCGGGATGGAGCGCACCTCGAAGGAATCTCCTCCAGCCCACACCCTATCCCCTCGGGACAGGCCCCCCCAACGGGCGATCAGGGTGTCGCTTGCCTCCCCTGTCGGGAGTTCGCCCATCACCCGCGACAGAAAGGGTTCGTTGGCGCCCACGGGTAGTCGGCATAGGTCACGCACGTCGGGAGGACGCAGATCTTTTCCTCTCACCTCCCGATTGGGCCCCGCCGTGCCTCGGTGAGGGCCCGCCTCTGCCCGTTCCGCGACAACAACTCTCGATCGGGCCGGGGCCGCCTCGGCTCCCTTGGAGGCGATGGTCTTCGCCTTCTTGAGAGGACGTTCGGCCTCAACCTCCAGCGAAGCGTCCTTCGAGCCGGGCTTTGGGTCGACCGACGGGCGTAGAGAGAAAGCTGACGACGCCCGATCGCCTTGAAGGGAGCGGAGATTCACCATTTATGCAAGAAATCAGACAAGAGTTAGAACTCAGGGCGAGCCACAAAACACCTAGACCGGACATTATGAATGTACCCTGAGGCGTCGAACTGAGACCCGCCTTGACTAGCCACCGCTCGATCATGTTCCGGATGGCCTGGGAGCTAGGGAGAACCTCCCTGAGCCTCCCCAGATCCCTGCGCTCTTCATCGCTCAAGCTCGGGGCGGTGTTATCAATCACCCTCGCGGACCACCGGACCCCGAAACCTCAATCTCTTGTACAATTGACATAGAAGAACCTCCCCTTCCACCCTTTGTTACTGGAAGGGGCCCCACTGACTCGGAAGCCCGTTCGGGCTGACAAGAAGTAACCCCCCGACCCTTTGGAGAGGCGAAAGCAAGAAAGGAAAAGGTTTCGGGTGGGGGTAATATTGGCGTAGTGGCATTCCCCCAGGAACGCCACTAGGTAGCGCCAAGAGTTCGGCGCCACCTGGGATGGCGAAATTCGCCACAAAGAGATGCAAGAAACGATGACCGGGTGAAGGGGAAGGCGCAGCCCCGCCTTTAGGGCGTTTACGGTTAGCGCAAAACCCTTTGGGATAGGGTCGTAGGCCCGCTGCCCCGGTTCGGGGGCGCTGAGGATATAATCCTCCGGGATGCTATAGCGTTCCCGGAGTCTCCTCAGTGATGACCCGCTCACGGTGGAGTCGAGGTCGTGCGGCCACATTAGGGCCTCGAGGGCTCGCGCCGCTTCCCCATCGGAGGACTGAATAGGGGACGGTGAAAGCAGTCTCTCCCTAACCCTACCGGAGGATGAGGAAGAGGAAGAAGAGGAGGAGGTCATCCTCACTGACCTTGAAAGGAAACAGGAAGGGTCTACTTGAAGAAGGGAGGCGACGCTGAAGGCGAGGAGGACGACCGGAGAGGGGACG
>LVTN01001309.1:31068-72239 GCA_001649415.1 Musa itinerans
TGTCATGCATGCATGAAATGGGCTAGGTGTCAACTTTAGAGCAAACATAAGTGGCATTAACCTTATGTTAGCTAGTGACACTTGTCCACCATATATATATATATGTATATATCTTCTTTTTTTTTTCTTAATATTTACTCTTAGGTCCTTAGTCATAAACTTTTAATATAATATTATTTAATATAAAAAATTATTAAATAATCCTCATATTTACAAACAAGCATTTTCTAAATTTTTTTAAAAAATGGGGGATGTTACACCTTCGCCTCCCAAGAGTGGGCGACAGCCCACTCACGTGCTCGCCTACCCGCCACGTCGCATCAGGGAGGCCAAAGGACGTCCCGCCATAAATGAAGGCCTGACGCGACGACTCAAGGGCAAGCAAAGCAAACGGCAGAGCCCTAGCGCCTCGATCTCGATGCCTGAAAGCATGCTGCTGGCGCAAAGAGCTGGCCCTCAAGGACTCATAATGCAAAGAAGTTCTCAGCTGCCCACCACGGGAAAGTTGGTATGAAGGGACAACAACGCAAGTAGCTACTCGGCTGCCGATTGCCTGAGTACGCCTCTACGCAGTTCGCCTGCCTGAGCATGTACCTCGGTTGCCGACTGCCCGAGTACGCCTCTGCGTAGCCTGCCTACCTCAGCATGTACCTCGACTGCCGACTGCCCGAGTATGCCTTTGCGCAGCTTGCTTGCCTAAGCATGTACCTCGGCTGCCGACTGCCCGAGTTCACCTCTACGCAGCCTGCCTGCCTGAGCATGTACCTCGGCTGCCGACTGCCCAAGTACGCCTCTACGCGGCCTGCCCACCTGAGACGTGCTCCTCGGCTGCATGTCGCCCGAGACCACCTCCTCTGCGCGGCCTGCCCGCCTGAGACGTGCTCCTCGGCCACGTATCGTCTGAGATCACCACACGCACGGACGGACTCTCTGAGCCACGCTCTTCGATTACAAACTCCGCGACTTCCATAAGAGATTGACAACCGACCGACAGGATCAACCGCCTGAACCATAAGCCATGCCTCGGACCCCCCTAGCAACGACCGACGCTTGGCTTTATTCGGGGGGAGAATATGATATGGATAATAATGGCGACAAGACTCGGGCTGACGTCAGCTTCCCCAGATGACGCCTCACATCTCGATCGGCCCAACAGCACCTATTCAAACGGATCGGAACGACGGCCGAGGTGCGTTAATGTCCTGCTCAGGCCCAATCCATCACGCCATGCCAACACCGCTGTCATACGTGGCCGAGAGTACGATCTTGCTCCCTGCAAAACATGCACATCAGACACAGTAAGTCACCCTATAAAAACCCCGCTCCTGAGGAAAGCAAAGGAGAGGGGGACACATACAAAATAGACCTCTTCACTCCATCTGACTTGATCGTCGGAGGGGTCGAGCCGAGCTCTGACCCGACCTGTGTGCAAGTACGAAGACGGAGCTACTTCCCCATCGTCGAGGAGAGGGACCCTTCCCGATGGGACCCCCCGACGAGCCCCGACGTGATCTAATCCGTGTGGCTGCCTACATCAGTAATCCCGAGAGACCTTGAGCAAGATCCCCATCATTCGAACCCAAAACAAGCCGTGTCGATCCTGAGGCCACGGCATAAAATTGTTTACACCAACATCATTCATAAATGAAGGATGGGGATTTGATTCACTGGTTGATCTTCTGGGTTAAGTACCTTTCAGTCATCTTTTTCTAAGAGAAAGATGTCATAATAATTAATTATCTTTTTCTTAAATATAAAGAACTTGAGAACTAGTTATTATCACATCTATGTTCATCATATACTTTCTTGATTAAACAATTTATCTATATAGATAAAAGTGTATAACTGGATGAGAGAGAGAGAGAGAGAGAGTTCTCAGTCAATAAATTCAGGAAAAAAAATTGAAACAAATACATTAAATTTGAGGAAAAAAGGTTGAGTTTGAAGGTTTCAATCGAAGCCCTCCAAGAAAAATAAGATATTTTAACAAAAAAAATTAAATTATATCAAACAAAATCAAATTACATGCTATCTTCTTCTTCTTTACCTTTTTATTTTTGATGCGCAATTAGATTTATCATATCTCCCACATAACCAATCAATTATATATATACTTTCTTGGAAATATATATAACATGACAATGACAAGGACTTCCATCACGGATCTTTGTGATTGGGCGCGCTGTGCGACCAGCGGCTTTGTTCCGAGGCGGCGTCCTTACACATTGCATCTTGATGCTTTGGGACGCGCATACCATCCTGATGGGCGTCGTGAAGATGCGTGCCATCCTGATGAGTCGGAAGCGACGGATGGATAGGTTGTTATGCGCTTCTCCTCCTCGTTCCCTCTCGCCGCGTTCCGCACTCCCGACTTCTCTCCCTTTGTTTTCTTGACGCCATCGGGTCCTTCCGTCGCTGGGATCCGCCCCTCTCGTATGGCGGAGTCGTGCTTGAGGCCCTGGATTGACGCCGGAAGGGCAGCAAAACCCTTGGATCCGAAGGCAATACCGGATTCGACGTATTTGCCTTCGGATCTAAAGAAGAGGGTTCTTTATCCCTCGGTCGAGGGTCTGCCGCGCGGAGGAACAACGGAGACGCGTCTCTTGGTTACTGTAGTTCCGATCGGCACTCCGGCGATGGACTCGCCGGCTAGGTCTCCTCCGCGGCCACAGGGGAGAATCATCGGTTTGTCAAGTGGTTACGGCAGTACATACTGGGGCACAGGCTACTCTGTTGCAGATCCCGATGGGCCTGGATGCCGAACAGGGAGTCGCCGGCGTCGAAACCTTGGCCTCGAGGACGTCTGCGAACTTGGCGGGGTGGCGGAGCCGCGGGTAGTCTTGGATGCGTATGCGATCGCAGGCCAGGGAGACACCTCGCCGGGGCCGGTGGTGGCCACCACTGGGAGGCCTCGAAGGAGGAAGATCTAGGAAGGGTAGGAAACGACTGTAACCTAGGAGGAGGGAAAGATCGGAGTCGGCGTCGACGGCGACAGGAAGGGATCAAGCAGAAGAGTGAGATCGGGCACAGCGATGCCACGTGACGATTGCGACCTATTATATGGTCGTGACGGCGGTGGAAGGTCCACGACATGTTTTAAGCACCGACCTAACGTACGAGAGGCAGTGTTGGCTCAGATCAGCAGCCACGCTGTCCGATTGGATTCGCATCAGAAAGAAATAAGAATGATGCTGACAAAAACCGGCGTCGGCGAGTCGGTTCGACCGTGGTTCGTTCCCGAGCCCAATGAGCCGAACCTGAATCGATTTGGTCACTTTGGGTTTCAGCAACAAAGCCCAAATAACTAATTTTAAGATAAATAAATGGCAAAAATGTTTTTGACATTTTCACCATCACAATAGTAAACAGTCTATTCAAACGGTCAATTTCATATTTATATAACTGTAATCATGATGCGAAATCTTAAATTAAAACAAATACTCCATAAATTAGAAACTAAATATTTAAATTGAATTTACGATGAATATAATTATTTTATTATTTAATATATATATATATATTTCCATTCGAATATTACATATTTCATGCTATTATTTAATTAGAATTAGAAAGTGTTGTTTGGGACGTGAAGCATTCCGACAAAACATGGCCGGTGGATGGAATCTTATTATATGCATCCTTTTAGGTTGATTGCATCACGAATCAGCTGCCGACGTGGAACGCTTTCCATCGACTCCAAGAAGGCATTTCCACTTATTTAAAGAGCTTTTATTAGCTTCCAACATAAAGCGATTACGCAAATCCCACAACACGTCGTGTTGCGGGGGAGAGAGAGAGAGAGAGAGAGGAGCGCGGTAAATCCACTTGCCTTTATCGATGCCGCCTTCTCCTCATGTGTGTCCTTCCTCCCTTGACCTTCGGAGCTCTGGTTATTCCGTCGCTCTAAACGAAGGGAAGGGAGGAAAATGATGGGAGAAAGGAGAAATTTTTCGTTCCATAATCCACTCCTTTTCCCATCAGATTTGTCCTGAATACCGGTGCGGGTTTGCTGATCGATGCCGGAAAACTTCGCCGCAGGTACTCTCTCGATTCCCCCCCCTAAAAAAATGCAAGCTTTTAGATGCTAAAGATCCCTTCTTGCGAGTCGGTATTGCCTTTTCGAGAAACTAAATATATAAATAGAATATATGATGAATATATTTATTTTTTTATTTAATATATATATATATATATTTCCATTCGAATATTACATATTTCATGCTATTATTTAATTAGAATTAGAAAGTGTTGTTTGGGACGTGAAGCATTCCGACAAAACATGGCCGGTGGATGGAATCTTATTATATGCATCCTTTTAGGTTGATTGCATCACGAATCAGCTGCCGACGTGGAACGCTTTCCATCGACTCCAAGAAGGCATTTCCACTTATTTAAAGAGCTTTTATTAGCTTCCAACATAAAGCGATTACGCAAATCCCACAACACGTCGTGTTGCGGGGGAGAGAGAGAGAGAGAGAGAGGAGCGCGGTAAATCCACTTGCCTTTATCGATGCCGCCTTCTCCTCATGTGTGTCCTTCCTCCCTTGACCTTCGGAGCTCTGGTTATTCCGTCGCTCTAAACGAAGGGAAGGGAGGAAAATGATGGGAGAAAGGAGAAATTTTTCGTTCCATAATCCACTCCTTTTCCCATCAGATTTGTCCTGAATACCGGTGCGGGTTTGCTGATCGATGCCGGAAAACTTCGCCGCAGGTACTCTCTCGATTCCCCCCCCTAAAAAAATGCAAGCTTTTAGATGCTAAAGATCCCTTCTTGCGAGTCGGTATTGCCTTTTCGAAGGGTACGATTCCCGATCGATGCGACCCTCTGTTTCCCCCTTCTTGAGTTCTGTTCCTCGACTTCACCGATCGATTCTCTGTTTTTGGTTGCGTACTTTGAATTGCGCTGGATATGAATCGAGTTCTGCGTCTTGAGAGGTAAAAGCTCTTTTGCCTTGGTCCCGTGGTAATGTTGGATAGATGTTTGCTGGTAGCTAAATTGTGCTGCAAAAAGGGCTGCTTCTGTAAACAACTTGGTGATCGTGTGTGTAGGTGACAGAATCGTCTCCAGCGATTGCTTCTTTTAAACAATTTGGAAAGATGATGGGTATATTAGAAGCTTAGGGTGATCAGAATCGCTGCAGCCGAATTCTGATGCCTGAATCCATTACTTGGGTTCAGAAAACATCATTGGGTGAATATCCAAAATGTAAGAGATGGAGGGGGATGCGTGTTTTAGATGTTACACAATCCATATGATGGACAACCATGGCATACCATATCCATTTGGTCTCTAGTTCCTGTGCCTTGGTATGTATATGATCGTGAATTACATCCCTTATCAGATAGGAGAGGAATTGTTTGTGGAGTTTCTTCAAGATTGAGCCACTTTCACACAAAATGGATCGAGGACGTATAAAAAGAGATGGTTGTAACAATTACCAGAATTTCCATGCAGGCTATGAAGATCTAACGTGTCTTCTTGGTCTGAGAAGATCAGTTTCTACAGTATATTCTGAGGCTTCAAATTCTAGTTCGGCCAAAGGGCATGTGATGGACGTCGAGTGTATGGGATACTACGCTGATCAGAGTCAGACCAACAAAAATGTTCCTGAGGATGATCAGAGGGTGTCTGACAAGTATCGGGATGAGCATTCTGAAATCGGTTCATTTTTACGGCCAATTCAAGTTTGTCATCACGACTGGCAGGGATCTGCAGCCTCGGGTAGCCCTCAGTCTGGGAAGTTGAAGCTCCTGTGCAGCTTTGGTGGAAAGATCTTGCCAAGACCGGGAGATGGGAAACTGAGGTACGTCGGTGGTGAAACTCGAATCGTTTCCATCGGTAAGAATGTTACATGGAAAGAACTCATGCATAAAACTTTTGGCATTTGCAAGCAACCTCATACGATCAAGTACCAGCTTCCAGGTGAAGAACTAGATGCTTTGATATCTGTTGCTTCCGATGAGGACCTGCAGAATATGATGGAAGAGCACTATGGGGTTGAAAGGGCCGATGCTTCACAGCGACTCCGATTATTTCTTATCTTTCTCAGTGAGTCTGAGAACACTTGTCTAGATTCATTAGGACTGCAGAGCAACTCAGAGTATCAGTATGTCGTCGCTGTTAATAACATGCTAGACCCGAGCCCGAGAAAGAACTCAAGAAGAAATAGCTTCTCAGGTCAAATGGGATGTCATCTGGATGATTCTCCGAGTTTGCATAAAGAGTCTCCTTCTTGTCCTCAGTTTGATGCACTCGATGGGGCTAAGGCCCAAAACGGTATCGGAATCTTCAATCATCATCTTGCTCCTCAGTTCTTTATGAACTCTCAAAGTGGACTGAAGTCCCCAATCCGATCACCTCCTTTTTCTCCAAAGCCACTTCGGCAACGAGATACAAGATATCCTCAGGAGCAATACGTGGATGATCAGATAAAGCCCCTACAACCATTGGGGAGTTATTATGTTTTTGATACAGGGTATTCTCCAAATGCTGCAGGAGCAAAGCTTCATGATAACTCACATAGTGATGTTGATCTGCCACTCAGATCCCATGCGGTGGCACCATTACAAGATCACAGTCAGATGAAAGGCTTGGTTAAGCCACTGTTTACCCACAGTGAAACCAACCTTGCTGCGTATCCTCGTTGTGAAATACCTCCTGCAATGGATATATCTTTTGATTCAAAAAGACATCTTGGACAACAGGCAGTAGAAAACTTGGGTTGGGTAACAGGATCAGATGTTTCACTCGCTGCCTTTCGAATCGCGCCTCATGAGTGTTCTGATTCATTTCTTCAGAATCAGCATGAAATAATGAAACCATACACGAAGGTATCACCATATTCTGAGCTACACATTGGTAACTTGGAGGAAGGATCAAGGCCAACGAAAGGAATTAGTCGACCGAGTCTTCTCTTTGAATCACAAGGAACCATGCCTACCGATGCTCAGGTTCACTTTTCTCAGCAGCCAGAGCTATGTGGTATAAATTATTTTCATTATCAGACTCTAAGCTTTACAGATAAGGAGCATCGGGATAAAGAATTGGTAGATGAATCTAATTATGGTTCACAAGATTTGCTACATGGATGTTCTTATGATGATATTATGCAGGCTGTACACCCTCAGGATAACAAGACTCATCAAAATAATCGTTCTGAAGAATCAGAAACTTCCATGAAAGAAAGCAGATTGCTTGATTCCAATCACACACAGGGAGCTCGTCTTTCTTCTGAAGAGTTAGAGGCGCTAGAAACCTCTGTTCCTACATCTTCAGTCGTTTTAACTTCTCATCCACATAATCATATGGAGCACTGTTCTAATGACCAAATCAATGGATGGATACAAGACATATCTGTGAAAAATCGTGGAAAGGTTAATGGTCAGCATGGCGAATCATTTCAGCTGTTAAATTGTGATTTTGCATGTGAAGGTGGAAACATCATTGCTGTATCTCCTGTTCCCTGGCCCAAGGATTCTTCAGAAACAGTGCACCAGAAGAAATCTGCCGAACAGATGGCTAGAGAAAGCTCTGGTGACAGAGACTCAAATGGCGTAGTCGACATGCCATCAAATGCCCCCGTCTCTCATTTTCCATCTGTCATAATATCTCAGAATATGAAGAATAACCAGGAATATGGTGATCTTGACCAGGACTTGCTTGACCACCACCTTCCTAATTGGTTTTTGTCATGGACTCCTGCTATCACTGAAAATTCAGAGAGAGAAGTTTCTTGCCTTGATCAAAGCGTTGTTGATTTTTCAGATTCAGGTTGCATTGTAAAGGAAAATGGTTTCTGTGGTCATAAGCAGTTGAAAGAGAATGGCAAACAATCCGTACACGAGATGCATGACAAACATCCAATCGAGGGAATTGTTATGGTTGAGGATGTAACTCATGCTGTTCCTTCATCCATCCCGTTTTCAGCAGCAGTTGTTCCCCATGTAATTCGTGAGACTGTTAAAGATGCAGAAAATGATGATTCCTTATCGCCAAAAGTGACTGATGCTGGGATCCATCCAGCAGAGTCTGGAAATGAGGTAAAAATGGATTTTATTGTGCTTGGTTCTTGAGATGGTTAATTCAATTCCTTATATTAGATATGGTGGCTGAATATCTAAAATCCAGGATATGAAAGCTGGAGTGAGAGAACTGGACGAATATATAAGTGATGCTGCGATAGCAGAAATAGAAGCTGGGATCTATGGTTTGCAGGTAAAAATTGTTATGTTCTACGATCTGAACTGCAGGTTATATTTTCTGCAACAGCTTGCTAATTGGTTCTGCAACTATTTCAATTATTTTGAGACTAAAGCTTCCTTTTGGTTCATAACATAGTTTGCAAATTTTGTGATGAGTATTTCTCATCAAATGATCGATGCGTATTCACCTCAAAATGTGTTTCAAGGATTTCATAGACTTTTAACATATGCTCAACTGTTGTTACCATTCTCAACAAGTAACTAAATGGCATAACTATAGTTTTCTCAATTGACAATGCTCTGTTCTTTGATTGGTAAGCTCAGTTCTTAACACTTGTTGACGGTCATACTCGAGACAAATGTTTATACTGACAGTCAAACTTAGACTTGGTTCAATGTATTGTTCACAAATTATAAATGTGGTACCGATATATAGTAATAAAAAATTCTTTTTTTGTTTTTGTTGCCTCTTCTTCTACAGTAAGGTTTCATGGACCTTTTTTGTATGTCCTTTTTCTATAGTCCCCTCAAATATATAATTAGGATCTTACTGTAAGCATTATTGTGTATGAAAGAGTGTTATGTCCAAGAAAGAAAGTTAAAATGTTTTCTGCATATGGTTTCACAACATGTCCTTGTGCAAAAAAAAAAAGGAAGAAGAAGAAGAAGAAAAAAGGAACTTCCATGTGTTGAATAAGATCAATTAGTTGTTTGTCATGGAAAGCTTCATGATGTCCTAGGTTTTATGTTTGGTGAGCACAAGATCTGTATACCACTGATCATTTTTGTCTCCCGTCAGACAAAGTGGCTTCAAAACTCTTGGTTGCTAGTGCTTGGATATGCTACTAAAATTCTGATTTATGTTCAGATTATAAAAAATGCTGATCTTGAGGAGCTACATGAATTGGGATCTGGTACTTTTGGAACTGTCTACCATGGAAAGTGGCGGGGAACAGATGTTGCGATCAAACGTATCAAAAAAAGCTGCTTCGCAGGGAGATCCTCTGAGCAAGAACGACTGGTTTGTTGGTGACCTGATCTTCTACTGTGTTATCAGCTACTGCTTACTATCTTGTTTAGATAATCGATAGTTACACTCTGCTTACTTTTCATGAACTAAAAATTTCCAAGTTAGTGGGGCTTCACTTGTATGTTCTATCAGATTCGTTGCTTAGGAAATCGACCAATTCAATCCGATTACTTTCATCTTTTATAAGCAAAAACATAGGAGAAGCCTTTTTGTTAAGACTTTTGATGCAAAATTCGTTCTAATTTTAGTTGCACCATATTATTGCAGGAAATCTATATGGGCTCTGATTAAGACGACCTTAGTGTTAAACCGATGAAGCTTAAAATAACCTGAAATCTTCAAATTTTGCATCCATTAGTTCCTATTCAGACATGCTATTCACTTTTCAGCAAACCTGTAATGCTGAACTTAAACGTAATGCATTTCGCGCGTTGATTGATTATACTGGAATACTGCTCAATTCATTCTACAGAGCAATGACTTCTGGAGGGAGGCACAGATTCTATCGAAACTTCACCATCCAAATGTGGTAGCTTTTTATGGGGTAGTTCCTGATGGTGCTGGGGGAACATTGGCCACCGTCACCGAGTTCATGGTGAATGGATCACTCAGGCATGTCCTGCTAAGGAAGGACAGGTGAGCCGGCCATAACATTTTCTTGTATCGCTTTCACTAGTGCAAAAATTGCATGATTATGCTGATGATGTTACTTTTTCTATAGTGCACTCGATCATCGCAAAAAGCTTATAATCACAATGGATGCCGCTTTTGGGATGGAATACTTGCATTCAAAGAACATAGTTCATTTTGATCTCAAATGTGACAACTTACTAGTGAATCTTAGAGATCTCCAGCGACCAATATGCAAGGTAGGTTCCGAAACAAACATACATACATATACATATATATATATATATATATATATATATATATATATATATAGCTCGAGAAATGCATTTCAATGCACTCGATCTGCATCATGTGCATCTTCTATATTATTCCTCATATGCTGTCCAATTCCGGAGAAAAATCTTTAACCTCCTACTAAACTTCGAGTTAGCTTAGGATCCTTAATTTTTGGAGTTGGGTTTCGTAGGTTGGAGATTTTGGATTGTCAAGAATTAAACGAAATACCCTGGTTTCTGGTGGTGTCCGAGGAACCCTCCCATGGATGGCGCCGGAACTATTGAATGGGAGCAGCAGCAAGGTTTCTGAAAAGGTGATCTCCATGAGTCAAAAGTTTTTAGTCTTATGTAATGCTTCTTGAAATTAAAGACAGACAGAGCCAATTAACAGCATCATGTCTCTCGGTCATTCTAGGTTGATGTTTTCTCTTTCGGAATAGTCATGTGGGAAATCCTGACCGGCGAAGAACCCTACGCGAATATGCATTGTGGCGCAATCATAGGTAAAATGTTATTTAGTAATCGATGTGGAAGCAGCTTGTTTTAACCTAAGACTTTCACAAGGCTTTGTTTCTCTGTGAACATTGTCGTGTACTTACCAGAAACCTATCATCTTTTTGTGCAACAAAATCATCATCTGTTTTGTGAAACTTTACAGGTGGAATCTTGAACAACAAGCTTCGACCGCCCATACCGGAACGTTGCGAATCCGAATGGAGAAAGTTAATGGAAGAATGTTGGTCACCGGACCCCGTGGCACGGCCCTCGTTTAGTGAGATAACCGACAGACTGCGTGCCATGTCCATGGCATACCAGCACAAGGCACAGACTCAAGCAAACAGATTGAAGCTGCTGCCAATTAGGGGATAATTTCCCTTGAAAACACAGGCCTTTTTTTTCTTCTTCTCTTTAGTCCTTGTTTTCGAGTGAGTGGGCTTTACGTCTTGCGCATTTATCGTCCATTTGAGAATCGTGGACATGTGTATTCCCTTTTTTCTTTCTGGACATGAGTTACTACCTATTCTTTGTGGCGATGCTACAACATATTCAAGTGTATAGAAAATTTTGTCGTTGCGTAATGCGATGACACAATGTAAGTTTTGCTCAACTTGTGCTTGCAACCAATGATTTAAAAAGCGTTAGCCATCAAAAAAAGTGCCAAGGTCCTAAAATGCTCAAGGCCTTAGGCACTTGCTCGAGAGAAATGAGACACTCTAAAATATTAAAATATAAAAATATATAATATAATTAATAAGTATAATTATCTAAATAAAAATATGATATTAAATTAAAAATATACTGTTAACAGTATATTACTTATTGTTAACAGTAGTTAGAAGGAGAGAAAAGAAGATCTATTAACAATAACAGAGAGGGACAAAAGGGTCACTGATAGTGGAAATCGATAGTGAAAAGTGATAACAACAACGATGAGAAGCTGGCAGTAGTAGCGGCAAAGGATTAGTTTAAGACAACCGTGGCAGCGCTGCGAATGGCAGCAGGAAGCTGCAGACAATGGCAATCGCATCGACGAAAGCTCTAGAGAGTGTTCGTCAATGGCGAAGGAACTTATGGTCTTCTCCCTCGATAGTGAAAGGAACTACACATGGAGCGACGGTGGAAGAAAGCTATGGGCTCTTGCTAGGTCGTCGAACCCGTTCGTCAACAACAGAGGAAGGCTCGATCCGCTACATCTGCGACGGAGGCAGTAGTAGAAAGCGTTGGTGACGGAGGCAGAAGCAACGCTAGGATTGGCTCGGGGTTGTGCAGGCATAAAGGGTGGCTTTTGAGGGTAAGAAGTTGTGTTACTAAATACTAACTATTGTTGAACCAAACTGGTTCGGTTGCCTTATTTGAACCAGGTGCTCACTCGAAGCGCTCGACACTTGGGTTCGGGTGAGCACCCAGGCAACGCCTCATTGAAGCGTATTGCCTGGTCCACACACGAGGCGTTTGGGCCTCACCTCGTCTCGACCGAACACCTAGGCGAGCCCCCTAGCACCTATTTAAATCACTGCTTGCAACAATGGCTAAAGTTCAATTTTTGGATCGGAACATACCTCAATTTATATAGTTGAATCGAAACATAGATCTTGATCTTTTTATTTTGAGGCAGTGAAAGCTATGAGATGTGCAGCATGATCCAACTGGTTTTCATGATCCAATTGTGTGTTATCAGCAATATAATGTTATTTTTTTGGTTGAATAACCCTAAACCCTAAATGCTGGAACAACCTCCACCTTTAGAGGTGCTGCAGCAACAGGGATACAACTTTTCATCAGAACACTGAGCTAAAAATAAGGTGTAGAGAACATAAGCTAATAACATGTGACATCTAATATCAGTGCCAAAGGTAGTTAATCCAAGATTGGTATATAATAATCGCAAACACCCTCATGCAAAGGCATATTAAAGATAAGTGTGAAGAGTTGAGATCCTATCAGTTGCTGCAAAGATCCAATTCTTATCAGTGTGGAACCATCTAATTTGCAGTTCTCAGTGAGCTCTTCATCTAAGCAGATGAGTGGATTGTAAATCAATCCTTCATTCATTCACAATACAAACCTGGACTTCTTAATGAAAATATAACATGGTAAAAGATGGATAGTGTCAAGAAATCTTTTCATGCAAATCATACAAATTCAAGATCAACCTACATTGTTATAATTTTGGAATTGCATTAGTCATACAGTAAAAAATAAAGTTTTGCTATGCATGATTATGACCACTAGAAAAGGCATATCTAACCTGAGATACAATTTCGTCTGTGACCAATTTTAACATATAGGAGGCTTGAAATAGCTGACATCAGTAGGTTTGGTCACAAATGATCAACAATGACAGACACTTTGTCTGCGATATATGCTTTTGTGAAGAGTCCACAAATCCGAAACTGCTACCAAGATTCCCGATATCATGATCCGAGTGGCATCAGTAGAGACTAAATGCAGTGTAAACATCTGGAACAGTATTGCAAAGCTGATCCTTAGTGGAGAAGAAGCAAGCAAAAGAATTCATAGAACACCAGAAACAGCTCAAAAGCAAATAACCTCATGGCTGCTGTTCCTCATCCTGTCTTGATCTCATTATCCTCCTACGCCTCCTTGATATCAGGATGTTGTTGTCTGAGTTCCAGCCATCATCCTCTTGTAGGCCTAACAAGTTCTCACCCCATAAGTAGCGGCGTGTTGAGGAGCGCCGACGAGCCCTCCCAGCCCTTGAAGAGCTTCTCCGTTCATCAAATGATGAACCTATTGGACCACTGATCATGTGAAGCAGCAGAAGCGTAGGCCACCACGGTGCATTCCGATCACCTGACAGGTTCTCCCCATCATTGATAACATAATCCCCCAATACAACTGACCCTGGCAATGCTGATCTGATGGCACTGAGGATGTCACTATACTCCTGCTGGTGTTCTAGGTGGCGCCAAGCACGTTGCCTTGATGGATCAACCTCAGCAGGCCTTGTCGTTGGATGGATTCTCCTGGCATGTATACGAAGCTCCTGGTAGTTTCCAGAATATGAGCATGATTCCCTGGAGCAGCTTCTTAGTTTCTGGTCCAGATACTGTCTAGCTTCTTTAACAATCATCCAACCCAGTACAACACCCCGGCAGAGAGGGCACTTCAAGCAATTGTCTTCTGGTGCATTACCACCACCAGATTCATCAAAACTAACATTTGCTTCTACCTGAGATGCTAAATATCTATCTTGTGCTTGTCTATCCCCAATGTTGTCTAAGTCTTCGACTAAACCAGTAGTCGTTCTATCATTAAAACTGTAACCATCATGGGTCTCTAGGTCTGTTCTTGTCCCTAGGGCGCCAGGAAAGGAAGCAGATTCTAGGGTGTAAGGAGAGCCCAAGTGAGATCTCCCTGAATCAACATTCTCATGGATGGTAGAGGTGGAACCAGATGGGCTGTCACTAGAGCTCATTCTCAATTTTCTGAATTGATCGAGGCAATTTGAATGCCTGTAACTTGTATCACAAATGTAAGATCTGCAACCTTTTTCATACGAAGTGCATATGAGAACCACAGCATTGTGAGGATGATCCATGCAGATGGGGCACAGAACCTCATCCCATTGTTTTTGTAGACCAATGGTATCTGCATTCTTGGAGGTGTTTTCTTTGTTATCTGCCATCTCCAATACACTGCTGTAAATGTTTAGTGTCAAACTGATTAAAAATGAAAAGGTGGATTAACTATCACTATTTACATCTGAGAGCTACAAAATCTGTAACAGCAATAAGCTTTGCAGCAATTTAAGAAAAGATAAGCACCAAAGAGAACATATTCTGACCTTTGATAAGATAAGAACATCTAATCATCTACATAAAATAAAATAAAAATGATCGCGGCAGAAATAGGTTGTGGCCAAATCCAAAATACTCTGGAATCTGCATTAATCTTTATCAACTCGTGACATCGACACAGAAACAAAAATCATACAAGAAAGTTGTTTCCAATCATGACATCTTTAGCATGGCTCTAAATTAAATAAGATTTCTAGACAAGCACTCAACCCAACACTGTGTTCGAAGAGTAATTATCATCAATTTATCATACATGCACTCACATAAATACCAAAGGCAAGAAGTTTGTAACACCAACCATCATATGAGGAATACATCTTTGGGAATTAGGTTATCTTGAATGGTTTCATAGGAGACAGGTACAATAACGAATGAGGGATTGGCTTTTGAAATAATTTCTCACATTTCAATTGCTTCACTATACCAATCTCATCCCCTGTTAACAACTGGTAGAAATACTAATACCACTGATACACTCATGTATGTGAAGATTGTTGGTGTCTAATCCATGTGGATTTTGAAGTCATCTGCTACAATCAAGTGAAAGAATTAAGCATGTATGGCATTCACTCTTGAATTCTTTTAGATGCACTTCATACATGTGATTTAGAATAGTGACACTAAGTGCTGGAATTATCTGGTAACAAAAATTTAAATGTCCCAAGAAAGATTGATTTCTAATTTAATACCTATTACTGTCAGCTGGTCCAAAATATAAGAGTGAGCAATATCCACCATCATATAACTGAGGAAGAGAGATCATTCATCAAGTTCCTCAACATGAAATAGGCATATCCAAACTTTACTTTTATTTTTTCCTTTCCATTATCAAACAATTTCAAGTAATTTTCAAGTTCTTCTAAATGTGCCATCTGCATATCAATATTTCTTTCCTTTTTTCCTTCCATTACCAAACAATCTCAAGTAATCCCTGCAATAATTTTATGCCGTAAGCGAGGTGCCTTGAAACATAAATAGTCATATTAGCAAGTTTCGTGAAGCTCAGAGTTAGAAGACATATATAAAAGAGGGGTCGGTGACCTCTTCTACTATCTTTAAGATATGATCTCCTGCACCAACCTGAAGTACATTCCTTACGAAACCCCACATTCGGTCACTGCTGCTAATATACCTCAAGCAAAGAAATTTAGGAATCCATAGAAAGGCATAATCTTCAAAAATATAATGCACAAGGTTAATTAGAAGCAAGAAACATCTATCCTTTATCAATAATTTTCACTTAATACAACTATATGCATATTCTCATTCTACTAGTCCTGCCTGTATACAGATGGGTATCTCCAGGTCTTGCAGCCTCATTCATTAAGATTATGCGCATCCGTTCCAAGTTCCATCATGTGCTCCATAAACATCAGATTCATCCACAATCAATCTCATGCGAAGCACTTTGTTCCTTCAGAAGCACTAAAGCCAGGCATGGGAGAAGTCGGGTGGGTGATGAGAGTTTATGACCTCCCAAATCACAATCAAACTACTTGAAGTTCCCAAAAACTCACCAGGAACAAAAATGAAACGATTTGATCCTTTTCTCCAAATCTTTGGTATAGATCTAACCGGAGTTTGTCCTCAAATGGAACCTTAGATTCCAAGTCACAAGTGCTAATTTGGCAAGATGCTCCTCCAATAACTCATATGCAAAGATCATAACACTCCCCTAGCATCAAATCAATCTCAGAGCCAGAAACTACCACCAGGTTCAAAGACATCAAAACCACATTGCTGGAAATAACAACTCACTATCACAAGAATTCAATAATAAGCATACAGAGAGATGGTGAACTGCGCTGAAAAAATAAATCTTATTTCTCTTTAATAAGACAAAAACATACACACAGAAAAATATAACATATATATAAAGAACAACACAGAAAGTTAATCAAAAGAACAAAAGCATTTGTTGCCCCAAATCTCCAGCACGATCGAAGTCAAAATGGCAGTTTTAACATATAGATGACGTTCTTTGACATCAAGATGTGAATTGTTCAATTTGTTCAACGATAACAAACAAAAGAAGAACACTCCTGCCCCGAATCGGACGATGGGCAGATAGAACAACACATCAAAGATTAATCTAACCAGGCAGTAGCAGAAGAATCTCTAACCTTAATTACCCAAAGCACGCAGCGCCTGCTCCGCGACCTGCAAAACAAAGATCCATAGAAACCAAGATCAAACACCGCCTTAACTGAGGTCAGAATCGGTCTAAAACTGGAACCTATAACCGGCCAACCACAAGATCTAAAGCCAAAAATCGAGGGCAAAAGAAAAGGAACATAAAAGAAAAAAAAATCTGTTCTCGAGAGAAAATACACTCTAAAATCGTACAAGCAACTCCACCGGATGATTGTTCTCTTCTTTCTCGGTCTTCTTTCACCGAATTCTTGTCCCAAAAACAGAGAGATTTCCTCTTACTTTAGTTTATTTTTATTCGTCTTCTTCTTGCTTAAAAAGAAAGGGATCGAATTCGTCTTTCTTCTTCTTTCGATCCTTATTTGAACTCCTCCGCTGGAGAGGCGAGTTTGGAAGGAAACGAGTCCGACGACGGGGCTAACGAAAGCGGCGGTGGCAATCGATTGTTATTATTGTTACGGTAAGCGGGAAGACAGGCCTGGTCCTATCGAACCGTACTACCCATCTTCCTACCTGACGTTTTATTAGACAAGGCAGTGAGACAACGTGGGTCCGCTGCGGGGTAGTCGAGCGGGTGTCGACATAACGGGTCCTCTAATAGCCTACCGAAAAGGGTGACGTGAGGCACAATAAAGTCGGTGTTGAGTTGGCTGTGTGACTTCTTTTTACCGTCTTGACCGTGAGCTTAAATCAGAGATAATTCCGTGTTACCCTAATAATTAACTATCTTTACATCCAATCATAATTTATTAAACTATTTGATTTCGTTTTTTCTTATATTATCGATTTTATTTATAAAAAAATAAATTAAAATGAGACAAAGTCTGATGATATTTTTGTAAAAAAAAAATTGACGACATAAACAAAAACAAAATTAAATATTTAAAGATCCTAATATAATTTTTAAAAATATAAATATTAAAATATTAAATCTAACTAATTACAAGAGGATAATATATGTGGTTTGCTCCTTAAATCACCATAAATTTTATCATGTTTAAAATTAAATCATTTAGCTAACCTCTTAAACATCGGAGTCCAAACCTACATTTAATCAAAATGTAATTGGACAATAGTTTCAGTAATTATTTCGTCAAGATATAGTTTCAAAATACATTTAAAAATGTTTTCTGCGGTTTTTTTTTTTGCTTTTAGTTAATTAATACTTATCTCTTCAAAATCATTCATCTCTTTCTCTAGTATTGTAATTTTGATCTATTTTTCTCAAAATTATGGTTGCAAAATAGGGATTGATAGATAGCATGTCACGAGGATGCTTGGTGACAGAAGATGAAGCCAAGGAAGGAAGCACATCACGAAGGCGGCATCATCCCTGCCCAGCGCATATGGTCGGGACCGAGAAAGCTCAACTGCCGACTTGTGGACAAAGACCGTAGCCGGAGTCGCTCGAGAGGATGAATCGCCGGTTTACTCTGCACACAATTTTCGACTCCATCCTTATCCTCTTGACAGGTAGCAGACCAATCCATGGCTGACGGGAGTCGAGATCAGAGTCCATGCAGCTTGTGGAGGATATTATCGAGAACTGATGCTCCATTCCTGTGTCTTCTAATACACCTGTAGCTCTCCGTGTGACCCTTCGTTCGGAGTCCATGCTGCTTGTGGAGGATATTATCGTGAACTGTAGGCTCCATTGCCGTGTCTTCTAATACACCTGTACCTCTCCGTGTGGCCTTTCATGTCCCCGACTCGTTGCTGTTATTTATGGTCGCTCATGGCTAGCATCTCGATCAAAAATTTGCAATGGCGTGCAGAACCATTCCTCTGCAACTCCCTTCGGTTGGTGCCAAGACTCCCTTCTCCGGCACCAGCGGCTCCATGAACTGGAACCACAGAAACAGTACAAGAGGCTCCAAGATGAGGCCCTCGGTCTTCTCCACCAGGGAGGACCTCCGGCCGCGGCTGGATGAGTACCCGGAAGGGATCATCTCCGGCGAATGGACCGAGAACTTCTCCTTGTTGAGCTACGACGACCTTCGTGTCTATCTTCAATCACAAGTCACCGTTCACAAGGTATTCTTCCTCGCTTCATCCTCTGTTCCTTGCAGCAGGATTCAAGTGTTTGTCTGGATGGCAGGTCGGGCCTTCTTCGCTTCTTGGGGAGGTCATGTCGAAGACGATCGTGACCGCCATGGCAGGTCAGATGCTGGAGGAGATCGATCATCACTTCGAACTTGTGTCCGCGCTGCCGGTGGTCGACGGCGAGCTCAGATGCATCGGAGTCATTTCCAGGCACGACAGGGCTGAAGCCTCTCTGGGGGTTGGTTCCAACCCCTTTCTTCTCTTCGTTGATGGTTTATAACCTCTGATTACTGACTGATGAGTGATGCTCTGCTCTGATCAAGCAGGCAAAAACAAAGGTGGGCGAGGTGATGTCGTCGCCGGCGATCACGCTGTCACCTGAGAAAACAGTCACGGGTACTCCTTTCACGCGGTCCTCGCGTGGTTCCAGCTTCTAATCATCCACGTCTCATGTGATGTGTGTAACCATGCAGATGCTGCAGCTTTGATGCTGAAGAAGAAGATTCATAGGATACCAATAGTGAACAAGGCAGGGCAAGTCATAGGTGAGAGAGAGAGTTGGAAACACCCAGCTCATACCTTGGCTCTTGGAATGATATTGTTTAGCTGACAAATTGCCTTCATCGTATTCACAGGAATTGTCACTCGTACTGACATATTGGAAGCTTTAGAGGCTGCCATGGAGGAATAAATGACGCGTCGCTGCTCCATGTATGTCTAACTATGCGGAGGCAGTATCGACTAGTCTGAGCATGAAGCTACCATGGTTATGTAAAATTATACTTGTACATTGGGCAGTAAAATGATAAAGTAATTACCAAATAAAGAATGTGGTGTTCAGCTTACTGCTCAAAGAAAATTTCGAGTGTAATCTTCGATGCAAGCATTATCAAACACAGAGTAGAAAGAGGAGAACACTGGTAAAGGAGGGATTATAACCATGACATATGTGATAATATGCTGACAACAAAACATGGAAGTGATAGTACACACTACACAGTCAATTATATATGCTTGAAGCTACTGATTTTGACTAATCAACAGCGATATTACAGCAATTCAAGTATATAACCCTGTCAAATTTACCAAAGCTGCAGAGCATACAAATATGGAACCTCCCTTGAAATTGTTTTCTTCTATAAGTAATTCCAAATTTCCAATTTCATTGTGGCTCAGATGTTCTTTAGCTTCAACCAATACGGAAAGTAAAAAAGCCATTAAGCTAACAACGAAAGGTACTGGCTTACAGGGACTATAAGTGTGCGGAAAAAAAAACATGACAAGATTGTAGAAGGATTGGGGTGTCCAGCACACAGTTGGCACTACCTGAAGTGTTGGAATCCAAGTAGAACGAAGGCTTTTAGTCCATCCTTCGCATTTTCGATTTAAGGGACATTTCCTTGTAGGAACTGACCTTCTCAGCGGCCTTTCGCAGTGGCCTTCCAAATGAAGATCTTCTCTGGAGTTCCTCATTTACTAACTTCGGTGAGCCACTCAAATCCTCTTCCTCGTTCTTCACTTGAATCATAGAACCATTTGCAGAATCCAGCTGAATAGAAATGTTCTCGTCTGATGACTCACCGATTGACTGAACTGGAACTTTGACATCCTCTATTGTACGCAAGCTCTCCACGGGTTGATATGATTCAGGTGTCAAATTGATCGATCTCCTTCTTAGGGATAGCCTAATTTCATTGAAGCAGTCAGGATGCAGTTCTACCCCACAAGAGCAAGAAAAAAAGCATCCAAAAGAATTTATTACCTTCTTCTGTCGACCTTTTCTTCTGATGGTACTTGATGGGTCAGAGTGGCAGAGCCTAGCGTAAGGAAAAAAATAAATGTTAAGTGAAGAAATGAGAGAAGCGGATCGAACAGAAAGATCATACATGATCACATTTTATCTAATAACAACGAGTATCAAGGAAATTACACTGTGCTTTTGACTTGCACTTCCTATTAAGGTTGGAGGCTTTCTTATCCATTGTCGTAAATGCACCTGCTGCAACCTCACCGTGGTTGGTTCCTCCCTCCTTGTGTGGAAATTTGAGACAACAGTTATGAGCAACAATTGGATCATCAAAAACAAATTTTGATTTAGAATGCACCTTAGAGCCAACCTTCTGACAAATTTCTTTATTCAACTTTTCTTTCTCCTAAAATTAAAAGAAAAAGACCCCAGTGTAGTAGATCAGATAAAATATTGGCCAAGGTATATTCGAATGGTGAGTGAAGTACCTCCAGTTCTGAGGTCTTCAATTTAAGGGCTACTCTGGTACAACCAAGCTCATGTTGTAATGCTTTTAGCTACATAGCAAGACATAACAAGTTAAGATATTCTAAATCTCAGAGAAAATTATAAACTTGTTCATTATAAGCTGCAGTTTACAAGAATTCTACCATAGAAACGGAACACTAAAAGTGCAAAAGAAACAAAAGCAGGTGATCTAAAAGACTCACTCTATCTTTCCCTAAGTTAAGCTCCTGCAAACAAAGAAACATAAAAAAATGATAACGCTGAAAACATCGAAAAATCTTAAACGAGAAAGTATTTGGACAAGTTATAGACCGCTAGCATCTGAGAGTTAGCTCTAGCTAGCTGCCAATTTTGTTGGTTGGTTTTCTGTAATTGGAGCTCAAGTTTCTGCAACTCAATGCTGCTCAACCGTATGATCTCACTGCCAACAAGAAACATTTCAATCATTCTTTGGACCACGAGTTTCATACACAAGTAAGGAGTCAAACTAATTCATATTTAGGGAAATTTACTGACTTCCTCTCAGCGAGAAGCTTCAACAAAGAAGTATTTTCCTGAAGTAAAACAAAAAAAAACATACTTTTGAGCACAACAAAAAAAATCCAAGAAAATAATTAATAGTAGATTAAGTCTGCAAAGACAAAAGTCGTGCACCTTAATCAATTGAGAAATGCAGTCCTTGGGTCTCGGAGAAAACATCACGTTTGCGTTTTCCTTATCGTCATCAGAGCAGGACGTGCGGCTGATTCCAATCCCTGCGGAACTCACGGTGTTGGTGATATCCGACAGCCTATTCCTCCTCACTGAGCTCCCCATTAAAGGTCTCTTCTGGGTATTCTCCCGTCCATGATTCGCTCCTACAATTAAATCGACCTATTGTCACGATCATCCAGAAAAATTGAGAACCCTAACCCTAACATCAGGAAGAACCTAAGGATCAAAATCCATAGAAAAAGATCGAAACTTTATGAGTTTAGCATAGATGAGAAATGAACTAAAAGGTACCAGTGGCGCCCGAGTCGGCGTTGATTAGCGAGCGAGCACGGACGCCACCATCCATGGAAGATCGAAGAACAAACAAATCAAGAAAAGTCTCCACCACCTCCTCCTCCTCCTGCCTTTCTCCTCCTCAGAGAAGGGGTTAAATCCGAACGGGGATGCAGAAAAGGTGGAAGAGATCTATGCTGAATTCCTCGATGGGGAGATCCGGAGGAGGAGATGAGAAAGATCGAGATGCAACTCCGACCGTCCTTTTCAAAATCGACAGAAACCGCGCCTCTGTTACTTTCTGCGTTGGGGTCCCTTTTCTAATTGGGCCGTATAGCCCGGCCCATATACAGGTCCAGTCGACATCCAATATGTAAACCATCTCACGTCCCGTTTCCCGTTACCCCGATTGCCCCTTCGGTCCGTTAGTTGACTGGGCGTAGAAAAGGCAGCGACGACAACGATTTCCTCTGCCGCTGCCACCTCCGCCCCCTACACCGCCATCACCTCCTTGAGGGGCGGCTCCGACGGGTTCGCGCGCGCCCTCAAAATCGATGGTAGTTACAGTCCTCAAGGACCGAGCCACTACGGCATCCCCTTGGTCCTCTTCGTCTCCCCACACGACACCTTCGCGGCCGCCGATCCACTACGGCATCAACCGGGGCCGCTCGCTTTCCGAGACCAAGGGTTCGAGGACGACAACTAGGCACCGGTTTGTGGGACCATGTGATGTGTCATCCTATATTTTCCACGAGTCCGTAATCCAGTGTTGCACGATACGATGAGTACACGCAGGATGGGTATCCAACACAAGGCTTCGTTGAAATTCGTGCAATCACCTGATCGGCGCGGCAAGCACTGCACCACCAGAACACCTAAATCCTATTCCGATTGCCCGAGTACTAATCACGAAGCGGACGGATTTCATGAACTCTACTCGAGATTTAGACCCACTCCATATGACTATATCATGAATGCATAAAATTCTTCCTCCGCTTGTTCGTATGTCTAAAATTATCGCTGATGAGAATGATCCGTCTTGTAAGCACTACTTCGCTGTGCGTCAAAGAAAGTTCTTCACGTCTCGCTTTCAGCGGTTTCCCAGCAACTTCGATTTCAAATCCAAGAGGAAATGCGTGCAAATTTCCTAAGATGCATCCGAACGCACTTGTCGGGGGACGATGATCCACCACCGTGATGCCGCCACGTGTCGTGGAGACGCAACGGGCCTCCTTCCGCGACGAAAGCGCCGGTTCACATCCGACGGCTCTCCCACGCCCAACGAACTCATCATGGATCTCGCCCCGCCATGCCCATGAATGACGACCATCCATCGACACCCATCACGTAATGAGAGGACCCCCGCAGGAAACTCTCGTTTTCCCCACATGATCTAGCCGTCGCGCTTTACTTAAGAGGGCAGTTGGGCCCCGCATGGGTCCCTTTGAGAAGACCTCGCTGATTACGTGGGTGAGTTATGGGGTAAAAGAGAGTCGGGTATTGCAAATTTTTTGGTGACCCGAATACTCGACGTGCAGCTGCCCCTGTTATATGTGTAGCTTCGTCTTCCATTTCCCATCCATCCACTGTCCAGGCAGGAGGGCGAGCGGCAGCCATGGCCAAGGCAGGGTTTCCATCTGCTTTAATTCGTCCCTTACATTAATCATCAGTGTTTCTTCGTTTCTTAATCCAGTGGCCATTCAACTTGACCGCAGAAGAAGAATAAGGGAGGTGAGAACGGGGAGGCGGCGGCCGGCAACCCAGCAGGAGGTGCAGGACGAGGAGGAGAAGGCGGCAATGCGGAGAAAGACGCCGGCGGTAGCATTACGGTCGTGTTGAAGGTGGACATGCATTGCGAGGGCTGTGCCAAAAAGGTCATCAAATCCGTCAAGGGCGTTCAAGGTGCGTGCGAATCTCCAGCTCCCATCGATTGCGGCCGATGAATCCGTCGCGAAGTGCCATCCGATTGCTTTGATTCCGCAGGCGTGGAAGGGGTGAAAGCAGACGCCGGGAGCGGGAAGCTGACGGTGATGGGAAAGCTGGACCCGTGGAAGCTCCGCGATCGGGTGGAGGCCAAGACCCACAAGAAGGTGGACCTCGTCTCCCCCGCCAACTTTCCCAAAAAAGGCGCCGACGCCAACGATCCCTCCTCCTCCTCCGCCAAGAAGCCCGCCGCGGTCAAGAAACCCGACGACAAGAAACCCCAGGACAAGGCATCACGTCTCTTCCTGCATTATATCAGCGTCCTTCTTCTTGATTCCATCAATCCCTCATTTCTTCTCTTCTTTCACGAAAACCTAAGCTTGCGGTGACGACGGTGGTGCTGAAGATTCGTTTGCACTGCGAGGGTTGCATCCGACGAATCCGGAAGACCATCACCAAAATTAAAGGTTATTTCAAATCCTTTTTTCCCTTTATATTTCTGAAGCTGAAAAAGCTACGCGCGATTGCAGAAAGGGAAATTATTCCCCAGAAAGTGGCCGAACTTTTTCTACCAACTCGGCCTTATTTTTTTTCCCTTACCGTCAGATTGAACGAGTACGGCTCTGATCGTTCTGTAATAGCAGCACCGAAGAATGCAGGCTTTTAGATTATTCTCTTATTCCCAAACTTTTATCTGGTAATCACGCTTGTATCACTCAGGTGTGGACAGCGTGGTCTTCGACACCCAAATGGATCTGGTCACCGTCAAGGGGACGATGGACGCGAAGCCGCTGCCAGAGGTGCTGAAGGCGAAGCTGAAGCGCGACGTGGAGGTGGTGCAGCCCAAGAAGGACGGCGGCGAGAAGAAGGATAAGGGCGGCGGAGGCGAGAAGAAGGAGAAGGGTGGTGGCGTCGGTGGCGGCGGCGGAGGAGGGGGTGGCCAGAAGGAGACCAACGCAAAGGCGGCCACGGTACCGGAGCCACCGAACGAGATGGACTACTACGCGGGGTACGGTTACCGCATCGAGATGGTGCACGCGCCGCAGCTGTTCAGCGACGAGAACCCCAACTCGTGTTCCGTTATGTGAGACGGTTTTGCTCGCCATATTGTTCTCTTTTCGTTTTCCTAGTTAATGATGAGATTTGATGTGGCGAAGGATATAACATGTATGGCCTTTCTAATGGTACGATCTACATTACCATACTTTTGCTATAAATGGGATCATTCGAGTGATGCTAACATGTAGATGTTTATGGCACCATGATATCATCTTATGTACGCAAGTGGCCTTCACTGATAACATAAGCTGCTTAAGGGTACATTTACGAACACATGCAGCATCCAATGTATATTTTAAATATAAATTTATGTTTGATAATTTTTTCTAAAATCATATTTGGCCTATATGTTCTATTGATTTGCCAATTATTTTTCTTAATATATCTTAATACAATAACATGATTTAATGTGAAATTAAAATGATTTATGTCTTCTATAAGGTGAAAATTTACTCATTTATTTTTAAAGATTATTTAATATTTTTTATTTATTGTATATCTGAAATTTAAATTTTTTTATAAGATTACATACATACATTCATTTATTTTATTAATTTAAATAGAAAATATTTATTCACTTTTGAATAAATAAAAATATATTAGAATGGTAAATTTGTCAAATAATATTCAATAAATTTTTAAAATACAATTTTACCCAACAAAGACACATTTCTGCACATTCACTAAATCCGACCTAACCACGATTAAAAGATTGGTCGAAACGAGACGAAGTAGATGCAAATTGGCACTACTTGACCAAGAATGTCCGACGTGTTGCTGTCGGCACCGTCAAACGAGAGCTCGTCGTCGCTGCTTACCGTACTTTCTTGCGGTCGTCTCTTGCTACAATAGCATCAACATCGCCGTCATCTTCATCCAAGTCAAAACTATTCACCTCGTCCCGCCGCCACTCTTTCTCGAGCCTCATTTCACCGCTCATCATCCTCCTGCACGCACTGCATGATTCGTAGTCTTGACAGTATATGAAGCTTCTCAAACTTGGATTTTGCTCGACCTGCTCCAGCAGTAATTCGCCTACGATGTTATCCATCCATTTCTTTAGTGGCATGGCTTCCCATCCCTCGTTGAGATACACCAGGGAATGGGATAGATTGCACACCTCAAGATGCTTCATGCACATGCATATTAACATTAGACTTGCTGCGGACACAGTGCAACACCGCAAGCTCAAGACCCTCAAACGGAGGTACATTGAAATGGCCGATGCAAATTCACCGTGCAGGGAACCCATGACCTTTAGCTCAGTCAAGCTCTTGCAGGACCTGTTTATCGTCTGGATGGTGTGCAGGGGAGAAGCCATGTCAGGCATGGTAATCGATTTCAATCCTCTCCAGTTCTTTATGGCATTGCATATTGCAGCTTTGCTGATGCGTTCCATGCAGGGCAGGACGAGCCTCTTAAGACGAGGACACCTATACAAACCAACAAAGAGCATATATAAGAAGAAGAAGAAGAAGAAGAAGAAGAAGAAGAAGAAGAAGAAGAAGAAGAAGAAGAAGAAGAAGAAGAAGAAGAAGAAGAAGAAGAAGAAGAAGAAGAAGAAGAAGAAGAAGAAGAAGAAGAAGAAGAAGAAGAAGAAGAAGAAGAAGAAGAAGAAGAAGAAGAAGAAGAAGAAGAAGAAGAAGAAGAAGAAGAAGAAGAAGAAGAAGAAGAAGAAGAAGAAGAAGAAGAAGAAGAAGAAGAAGAAGAAGAAGAAGAAGAAGAAGAAGAAGAAGAAGAAGAAGAAGAAGAAGAAGAAGAAGAAGAAGAAGAAGAAGAAGAAGAAGAAGAAGAAGAAGAAGAAGAAGAAGAAGAAGAAGAAGAAGAAGAAGAAGAAGAAGAAGAAGAAGAAGAAGAAGAAGAAGAAGAAGAAGAAGAAGAAGAAGAAGAAGAAGAAGAAGAAGAAGAAGAAGAAGAAGAAGAAGAAGAAGAAGAAGAAGAAGAAGAAGAAGAAGAAGAAGAAGAAGAAGAAGAAGAAGAAGAAGAAGAAGAAGAAGAAGAAGAAGAAGAAGAAGAAGAAGAAGAAGAAGAAGAAGAAGAAGAAGAAGAAGAAGAAGAAGAAGAAGAAGAAGAAGAAGAAGAAGAAGAAGAAGAAGAAGAAGAAGAAGAAGAAGAAGAAGAAGAAGAAGAAGAAGAAGAAGAAGAAGAAGAAGAAGAAGAAGAAGAAGAAGAAGAAGAAGAAGAAGAAGAAGAAGAAGAAGAAGAAGAAGAAGAAGAAGAAGAAGAAGAAGAAGAAGAAGAAGAAGAAGAAGAAGAAGAAGAAGAAGAAGAAGAAGAAGAAGAAGAAGAAGAAGAAGAAGAAGAAGAAGAAGAAGAAGAAGAAGAAGAAGAAGAAGAAGAAGAAGAAGAAGAAGAAGAAGAAGAAGAAGAAGAAGAAGAAGAAGAAGAAGAAGAAGAAGAAGAAGAAGAAGAAGAAGAAGAAGAAGAAGAAGAAGAAGAAGAAGAAGAAGAAGAAGAAGAAGAAGAAGAAGAAGAAGAAGAAGAAGAAGAAGAAGAAGAAGAAGAAGAAGAAGAAGAAGAAGAAGAAGAAGAAGAAGAAGAAGAAGAAGAAGAAGAAGAAGAAGAAGAAGAAGAAGAAGAAGAAGAAGAAGAAGAAGAAGAAGAAGAAGAAGAAGAAGAAGAAGAAGAAGAAGAAGAAGAAGAAGAAGAAGAAGAAGAAGAAGAAGAAGAAGAAGAAGAAGAAGAAGAAGAAGAAGAAGAAGAAGAAGAAGAAGAAGAAGAAGAAGAAGAAGAAGAAGAAGAAGAAGAAGAAGAAGAAGAAGAAGAAGAAGAAGAAGAAGAAGAAGAAGAAGAAGAAGAAGAAGAAGAAGAAGAAGAAGAAGAAGAAGAAGAAGAAGAAGAAGAAGAAGAAGAAGAAGAAGAAGAAGAAGAAGAAGAAGAAGAAGAAGAAGAAGAAGAAGAAGAAGAAGAAGAAGAAGAAGAAGAAGAAGAAGAAGAAGAAGAAGAAGAAGAAGAAGAAGAAGAAGAAGAAGAAGAAGAAGAAGAAGAAGAAGAAGAAGAAGAAGAAGAAGAAGAAGAAGAAGAAGAAGAAGAAGAAGAAGAAGAAGAAGAAGAAGAAGAAGAAGAAGAAGAAGAAGAAGAAGAAGAAGAAGAAGAAGAAGAAGAAGAAGAAGAAGAAGAAGAAGAAGAAGAAGAAGAAGAAGAAGAAGAAGAAGAAGAAGAAGAAGAAGAAGAAGAAGAAGAAGAAGAAGAAGAAGAAGAAGAAGAAGAAGAAGAAGAAGAAGAAGAAGAAGAAGAAGAAGAAGAAGAAGAAGAAGAAGAAGAAGAAGAAGAAGAAGAAGAAGAAGAAGAAGAAGAAGAAGAAGAAGAAGAAGAAGAAGAAGAAGAAGAAGAAGAAGAAGAAGAAGAAGAAGAAGAAGAAGAAGAAGAAGAAGAAGAAGAAGAAGAAGAAGAAGAAGAAGAAGAAGAAGAAGAAGAAGAAGAAGAAGAAGAAGAAGAAGAAGAAGAAGAAGAAGAAGAAGAAGAAGAAGAAGAAGAAGAAGAAGAAGAAGAAGAAGAAGAAGAAGAAGAAGAAGAAGAAGAAGAAGAAGAAGAAGAAGAAGAAGAAGAAGAAGAAGAAGAAGAAGAAGAAGAAGAAGAAGAAGAAGAAGAAGAAGAAGAAGAAGAAGAAGAAGAAGAAGAAGAAGAAGAAGAAGAAGAAGAAGAAGAAGAAGAAGAAACAAATGGACCAATTACCCTCGAGCAATGAGGTTCAACTGCTCATCGTTCATATGCAAGCTGGGATGGAATATGATGCATCTTACGTTTGCTCGACCACAAGCCACCACAGTCCTCAGTGCTTGTGGCAACCGAAGCCCTGTATCCATCCTTACGAAGTTCGACTGTAGAACCTGGAGATCCACCATTCTCCAAAGTGATGAATGTAAAGCAGCCATTTGCCATGATTGGGCAACTCGAGATACAGTACATCGATCGATCGGATTTAGTTCTTTGAATATCCCCATAAGAATATCAATAGATAAATCCCCCCATCCATTTAGCTTAAAGGTAGTGATGCTCGTCATTTTTCTGGTTTAAGGTGCAGCAAGTGACACTATGAAAGAAAAAGAGGAAGACATTATTATCAGAAGAATGGTCACAAAGCAAGATGAATTGACATGCATTTTTTTTTTGTATTTAATAGGTCCTTTTAATGAACAGTAAAACGGGTGAAAAACACACTCAAATATCTATACCACATTAGAAAAATAGAGCAAAAAATACAAATATTAATTTAAGAACTTGAAGAGTCCCTCTAGGGTTTGTCCATATTTCAACTCAATCTTAAGCACTTGCATGAATTGACTTGTTCCATGAAGGTCAACGAAGAATTAAATTTATATATAAAAAATTCATAAAACCTATATATATATATATATATATATATATATATATAAAAATATAATTTGATGATTTAGACAAATATTTTAGCTCCTTTTCTATGCCTATTTATAGATCGCTCGTAAATAGTCAAATCAAAGTAGCAGATGCTTTTGAAAACCTAAGAGATATTATTAGATATATGAGAAATCCTTTCGATGATCTTTTGGCAGTAAGAAACTCAGATCTGAGTCGAAAAGATTAAGAAAGCCAAAAAAGGAAAATCTAAAATAAAAATATAACATTACCGGATCCACAAAAACCATCAAAAGATGACCACCAAATGCATTTGGGTTTCTCTCCTTCTCTTATTTATAAGGCTGACCGGACGTTGCAGACGAGAGGATGGAGGCGGACTCTTCCGATTCGCTTGATTATAAATGCTAAATATTAATATCAATTGTTGCAAATCAGTACATTTGACATTAGGGAGATTTACCAAATCCTAACACATGCGAGTTCAAATTCTCTGCGTTTTGTGTCTCATTATATAAATGTAATATAATATAATAAATGTATAATAATGATATGACTATTATTTTATAAAAATAAATTATTGACTATGGGTTGGGTCTTACATAACACATCCTGAGGTAATCTTTTATAGGAATAAATTAAAATAGGATATAATTTTTTTAAAATTTTCAAAAGAAATTCTTCCTTGATTAAATTGGTGAAATCACTTGACTAAATCGACTCGGACCAATCAAACCCGAGCCTAACAAATAATAGATTAAGCCCAGGTTTAAAAAGTTGTGAAACTTGTTATTTTAAATGAATCTTAATTCTTGAAAAAAAAAATATGTGGAACCTCTTATCACCATATACAGTGTGATATTTTTACCATCATATCACCATATTTGTTTATAACACCAAAATGTATTTAAAGTGTCCCATTTGTACATGATCCATTTAATCAGGATAAAAAAATTTAAAATGTTAAAGCGCCCTTATATTTGTCTATACGCATCCACGATAAAAAATCATTTAAAGTATTTAATGCAACCAAAGTGTTCTCTTTTACATGTGGTATACTAAGTTCACCAAAGTAAAAAAAAAGGTATCCAACATGATTAAAGTATTTGTTTATACATAATATATTTGCTTAAGAAAAAAAAAATTAAAACACCAATGTTGCTCACGAAGCCAAAGCATTCCTCTTACCAATAATACATCTGCCAAGAACAAGAAAGTATCAAAAACTCTTGACACAATCAACAAAGCTAAAACATCCCTCTTAATCATGATGTATTAGCTTATAATAAAACCAAGATATCCCTTTTGAGTGTGATGCATCATCTTAAGATAAGAAAACATCCAAAACATCTAACGTAGCCTATCAAGTGAAGGCATATCTCTTGTTTATAATATGAATATATTTATTCGAAATAAAAAAATAACTTAAATATCAAACATGGATGACGAAGCTAAGATGTCTCTCTTATGATACATCCATTTTTGATAAAAAATGATATGTTCATCCCAGACAAAAGTCATCTAAAATATTCAAAGACTATTGATGCTCAAATTATCCCCTTCATCCATTATATATTAGTTTTAGATAAAAAAATATTTTAAAAAAATAATTGACTATATCAAAGTATCTCCTTTCTTTCAATATTTTTTTTTTTTTTTTTTAAGCATTGATAGCAATGATCGACGCCCAACATAGATATTATATTTCGAGACAAACACATAATTATTTTAAAGCATACTGTAAAAAAAATATATAATCATTATTTTTTGATAATTAGAAATCATCATGTGAAGTCTAATCAATATCTATTAGACATTGCTTGGACATGTCATATCAGCTTTCAAAGATCATTCATTATGACCTCTTCGTATATGCCTTTATTTTGAATCGATTGAGCTAAAAAACTTAGCACTTAAACTGCTTGACCCTCAGGAGTTGTAATTGGATAAACCCAACGTTATCTTTTGCAAGAACTAAAAAGATTATATGAGATATAAGATACATGCATTTTTCTATCTTAAACGAGAAATATGATAAATCTCCGGTGATAACAACCTCAACAACCAAGATCTCCCCAACTACGTGAAGATCCTTGAGGAAAATTTTTCCTTCTAATATGTATAAATAGGGAGTATTATGTATTGTTTCTATCAATACAATCTTGTTTTTTGTATTTCATTTCTATCATGGTATCAGAGCTCTTATCATGAAGACCACTTCTCAACATCTCAAAGTAGACCAGTCTCCCCGTTGGACTCCACCGAATCTTGGCTCCCAGCATCGCCATCAGCTGCGGCGTTTTTCCTTGGCGAAAGGCTACAGCAACAGCGGCATCTTCCTCCGTCGAGCTCTTATCGATGCAGTGTTTTCCACGGACGTCCTCCCTCTTCTCCTCCCTGCGCCAGTGGCATTATTTACTGTCGCCTTTCCTCTTATCGATGCAGCTTCGCAACTGCTCCTCAGCCAACGACCTTTCCTCCTTGTTCCCGCATCTCGCTCGAGCGAGAAGTGCCGCTACCACCATCCATGCCGCACAACCATCATTGCCTTCCTATGGCAGCAGGAACGATTGTAGTTCTTCTTTAACGATCCTCCTTAAGGAACGAAGGAATTGGGACGAGCAGTAGCCCGTAGTTCCTCCTCTCTGCCGCAACATCCCTCGCAGCAGCCCTCTCTTACCATAGCCGTAGCAACTACAGCAGCAGTGATATGCTCTTCTCCTAAGCCGCTGTCCCCTACTCCACCTTCTTTGCTTCGATAAGCAATATCCGGAACCATTTCTAAATTCTCAGTGCCTCTCCACCGTTCATACCTCCAATACACCCTATAGCCCTTGGACATCCAATGACAACACGATCCAAAAGTGATGTCTTTAAATCATAACAAATCCTTGACCTACATGCCATCACAACATCTTTGTCATAGACCATTGAGCCTACCACAATTACTCAAGCCCAAAAATCTTCATACTAGCGTAAAGCAATGTGTAAAGAATATGATGCACTCATCCATAATTCTACATGGACCCTTGTACCCTCTTATCCTACACAAAACATCATCAGGTGTAAGCAGGTCTTTCGAATTAAGTGGAACCCAAATGGATCTGTAGCCAAATATAAAGCGCGTCTAGTGGCCAAAGGGTTTCATCAACGACCTGGTATTGACTTCATAGAGACATTCAGCCATGTTGTTAAACCCATAACAATTCAACTTATTTTGAGTTTGGCCATCTCATAAGGTTGGCATTTACGTCAACTCGATGTTAATAATGCCTTTCTACAAAGGACCCTAACTGACGATATCTTCATACAGCAACCTCTTGGCTTCATCTACCCTCAATATTCAAAATCCAAAGCATGTTTATAAACTACAAAAAGCTATTAATGGACTTCGTCAAGCTCCATGAGTTTGGTACACCGAACTTGGCTCGTTTTTTGTATCAATTGGCTTCATCAACTCAAAGTCTGATACCTCCTTATTTCTCCGTCACCAAAGTGGCAATATAATATATCTTCTGATATATGTGGATGATATTATTGTCACAGGCAACAATCCTATGAAAATAAAGACATTCCTCAAGCATTTAGCAGATCGATTCTTCCTTAAAGATCTAGGAACCTTGAGCTATTTTTTGGGGTGGAAGCAATATACACATCTTCCGGACTCTTTCTATCACAACGAAAGTATATTCAAGATCTATTATCTAAAACGAACATGCAAGATGCAAAGGCAGTTACAACACCTCTGTCTACTGACGAGTCGCTCAAACTATGTGATGGAAGCCCTGCTATAGACCAACTCAATACCGTCAAGTCCTTGGCTCCTTATAGTACTTATCTCTCACCCGTCTAGATATCTCATTTGCGGTCAATAAATTATCCCAATTAATGCATAGACTATCTACTATGCATTAGTCTGCAGTCAAATGAATCTTGCGATATTTTCACGGGACTATCAATCATGACATCTTTTTTCGCAAACACTCTCCCCTTCATCTCTATGCCTTTGTAGATGCTGATTGGGCAAGGAATTTTGATGACATAACATCCACATCGGGGTATATTCTCTTCCTTGGACATAATCTAATCAGTTAGAGTTTCAAGAAGCAAAAGACAGTTGCACGTTCTACAATTGAAGCTGAATATCGTGTCATTGCCACCATTGCTGCAGAACTCAATTGGGTCATGAATCTCCTCAAGGAACTTGGCATCAATATCACCTCTACCCCTACAATATATTGTGACAATGTCGGAGCCACTTATCTATGCACCAATCCGGTATTCCACTCACGCATGAAACACATCGCTATCGACTTTCACTTCGTACGAGAACAAGTTGTCAGACATCAACTACATGTTTCTCACGTACATATGGCTGATCAACTAGCAGACTCCCTCACGTTAGCATTATATGCTTTTTAAAGTATTTTGATGCTAACTAAAATTTTAATTAATAGATTAATTAATGATCAAATGATGCACATTAACTATAAGAACTATATGCAATCTCTTTTTATTTTTCTCAAAGCCATGTTGAAGATAAAAATAAAAGGACGACCAGTAATAAATGAATTCAACCTTGAGGTCGGGAACAACATTAGGACTTGCTATGTTCTTCCATCAGTAAAAATGAATCAGTATGGAACAACATAGCAACCATTCTCTCAGCTACTCCATCTTTTCTCTCTCTTTGTTCTTTTTCTGTTCTTCTCTCGTTGCAGAGCTCGCATGGTGGGGGAGTTGATGGAAGAAGAGGTTTATTGTCTCTCCAAAGTGAATAACAAGCTGGCCAAGTAGAATGCAAAGAACCTACATAGGTTGGAGGGTAAACTGGCAAAACTCCATTTTGTCACCAACAAGCAGATAAGTTGTACTCATCTTTCACATTTAAGACAATATTTGCTTCTCATATATGTTGTGATGCTTTCAATACATGTGCTATTTTTGAGACAGAGACTAACTTGGTAGAATAACAAGTTCTTCATTGGTCATTGCAAGATCCCAAAGAGCAACAACTGTTTACATGATTCCAAAACAAGCAGTTCTAGGTTTTGGTAGAATCACTGACAGAAGCCTCTGCAACCTGGCACATGAGCCCTAGGAGGCTCCCAGCTTTCCTCTTGGCCCTTTCTGTGCCAGTCTCAACAAGCTCCTTTAACACCTCTTCTGCTCCCCCCTCCTTTGCAGCCTCAAGGTTCTCTTCAACACCACTGCACAATGAAAACAACAGCGCGGCAGCGTTCTCGCGAACCTGCGCTGATCCGGTCTTCATTAGCTTTAGCAAAACTGGAGTAGGGTCTGAATGTGCGATCGCCACCTTGCCTTCTTGAATACTTGCAAGAATTGACAGTACGGCTAGTGCTTCATCGACCAGACTAGCACCAGGATCGACCAGCATCGTCATCAAGTGTACCACGATACCGGCTTGCAGTGCGACAACCTTGTTACCAGGATAAAGGCAGAGATTAAATATGGCAGTGGCCGCGTCTTTCTTGCCTCTTGGACTGCCTTGGCACAGCAGACTGACAAGTGCAGGTATAGCCCCAGCTTCCCCTATGAGGACTTTGTTTTGATCTACAGTTGATAAACTAAAAAGAGTAGCAGCAGCATTCTCCCTTGCCTCCATACTCTCACTTTCGAGCACCTTTACTATCTTGGGTATTGCCTTCTCTTTTACAATGATACCCTTGTTATCGTTATTTATCGAAAGGTTAAGAAGTGCTGTAACTGCATGCTCTTGTGTTCTTGGATCTGGAGATGAAAGGAGTTGTTTGAGTAAGGGGATTGCACCTGCTTCAGCGATAGATATTCTATTGTCCGCATTTCTCTTTGCTAGTAATCGGAGTTCGCCAGCAGCTGCTCTTTGCGCTTCTTGGTTTCCATTTGCCAACTTCTGCAGTAGTATGTTGATCCCATCACGACTAATATCAGAATTGTTTGCTGGCTTCCTATCTTGGTGACCACCTTGCGTTTTAGGCAGTTCGATGCCATTGGCATCACACCATTGTGCAATTAAGCTCTTCAAAACGAAATTTGGGGTGACAGCAGCGTGGGATAGGTATTGTTGCGTCTTGGGGCAGGTCTTGTGTCCACTGTCGAGCCACTTCTGGATGTAAGATCTTTCATATGTCTGCACAAATAATCACATTACTAGGTTATCAGGAAAGGTTAAACAGAGTCCAAGTTTATTCCTGATTACTTGTCCTGTGGAGACGATGACGGGATCCTTCATCAGCTCAAGAGAAAGTGGACACCGGAAATCATCTGGGATCACCGGAGATCTATGCTTTGCAAAGCTAGTTTTCCTTTCAACGCTGGCAGAAGTTGGATCCTCCAAGAGAGAACAATCTTTAAGCTTCTTCAGCAGTGACGACATTTCCTCCACAGAGACATCAGGCTCCCCAACACTTGAAATTACCATTTCGTGCAGAGCAACTGACTCCTTCATAATGTCATTCTTATTTTTGAGTTGAAGCTTCTCGGATATTCTCTTGAGGATGGCAGGATCACAGTGACCTTCATTTAATGCTCTATTTAAATCTCTGCTAAGTTGTAAATCACGTAAGTCCATACTTTCTTTAGCTCTATGAAGCTGAGCATGCAATAGCTCAATCTGCAAATGTTAAGTAATTAGTTCTTATCCATGCACATTAGTGAATGAATTTTCAGAGACAGAGAACAAGAATACTCAATTTATAAGGCTTTTCATCAATTGGAATGTGATGTGCCTTTTTCATAGAAGATGGGAAAGGAAAAGTGATAGAAGAGGCTAACTGACCTACACAAGCAACATGCACCAATGTCTTTAACTTTTTATGTGTCTTGTGTTCGATACAGTTAAAAAAGTCTTTTGTAGATATAATTTGTTTGTTGTTTGGCACTTTTGTTGTTTTGACTATATATTTCCGCTCGGAGCCTCGTGCATGTGGGCCGCCCTTTTTAGTTTTCTTGTTGTTTTGAGTTTCTCTTCAAAGAATTCTAGAGTGCGGACATCCATCGTGAACTCTATTTTCAGTAATAATTCATAAAATCTATCAACAGTTACAAGGAAAACCACTTTTTATGAATCATATCATGTACCAAAGTGATTTAAGATGCAAAGATATCGGAATTGAGATGCTAAACTGATATCATAGTTCCATCAGAGTATAGTGATCCTGGTAAAAATGATACCAAAACCAATTAGTGTCTCAGTCACCATAATCAAGATGACTTAAACATAGTGCTTGTAAGATTTAACACCAATATGACAATTTTTTGGTAGTTTATGTGGAAGGACATTTAAAGAGAAAGAGAAGATTCAATTTAATGAATTGTATTAGCAACGAAGGGAAGGAAATCCAAGTAGCAGTCAGCATGAAACTTAGATTTTGCCAGTTAGCATCCATCATTGACCGAAACATCAACTCTATGACCAACAGCTTGATTAACTACTAACTGGAGAAAAATACATATTGCTATGTCAAATTGATAACATGCACTTAAGCTTAATTCTTATAAGATGGATGTCCTAACATATGACCGCATAAGCAAGTCGATTAACAAAATCCAGGATTTTATGTTTGCCCGAAAGGATCAAGTAAGTGGTTGTTCATCATACCTGCTCTTTAACTTCATCAGATACATTAAGCTTGTCCAAGCGAATCTCACCGAGTGCCTCCTCAATAGATTCAGTTGCCTTGAGGAAGAGCAGTTGAAATTTTTGTGGCCGCAAAACCTGTCGACGACAAATCAAGGGGATTAAAGTGTGATGTTGATAATGTTAAGATCTATAAGTTTGAGCCAATATGATCAAGATTAACATAAATGAGATTGAATACCCAATTCAACCCAAAAGGCTTAAGCTTACTAAGCCGTAGGTCAAACCCAATATATCTTTCCCGACTCTCTTTCAATAGTTAGTCATCTCCGAGACACAAATATTCTCTTAACATATAAATGTTTTTAAAAGAAGTTGAGAAAAAAAGGAATAATTTATGTCTACAAATCAAAAGATGTTAGATTTCACCCATTGATATCATAGTTGGGCATAAACCTTACAGAGGACCACACAATTACAACAAATTCAACATAATGGCAATTGGAGTTTGGAGGCGATTGCGGTCACCTGATACAGCCTGCTCCCATCGTTCACGGATCGGAGGGTCTCCTTGGCCCCAACGAGGGCGGCGCAGAGCGACTCGAGGCCGCGGAGCTCGGCCGGCCCGAGAGAGACGGCGTCGTCCCTCAGCTCGTCGAAAAGCGGGGCGAGGAGCTTAACCCGCCGCGCGAGGTCGCAGCACATCTGCCGCAGCGGCCCGCGACTCTCCGGCAGAGCGGACACCTCCGCCACCACCTGTAGCAGGGCTTCCGCCACCGCGCCCCCGGTTCCGCCGCTCATCTCCGTCTCTTTCTCCTTCTCCTCCTCCTGCGCTGCTGTCGGCCCCATGTTCGACAATAGAAGAGGATCTCGAGATGGAGTAAGAGCCAAGTAGAACCGCAGAAAAATATTGACGCAAATGGTGGGCTGAGCGGCTGCTACATCTCCATGGCTGACTATTTTGATGCATTCCAACCACAATACTTTTCTTCATCTTATTATCGAACATTAGTATCATGTTTATGACAATCATTATGGCTAATTTGGTATAAAACCCACAAAAATCAGCATCGTCTTAAGCCCGCAATCGTTGACTAACTACACAGATCCCCTCCTGGTTGACTGATTCGACGTCTACCGCTGACTTCAAATAAAGCCTTGCCCGTTCTGTTTGACTTTTCCGCTGAAGATTTCAAGCTCCAGCGTGATCTGTTTGAACCAGTTATTCATCGTCACAAAAAAGTCATGGAGGATTCACATCGATTACAGTAATTGACATGGCTATTTGAAGTTCCGAGCCATGGAAGATGGATGGCTACGGTTCTCGTACAGATTCAGTTACAGTCACTGTGGTAGCTCTCTAAGAATTCTCTCTAACTCGCTGGGCCGGCAGGGGATGGCGATGGCGCCCTCATGCCGGAAGCCGAACTCCTCCTCCGCCAGCTCCAACAGCCTCAGGAACACCGGGTTGGAGAGGCAGCGCAGTGAGACCACGAACCTCCGGCGCTGCTCGTCCCACACCGCCACCACCGCAAACTGGCCCTCCTTCACGTCCTGCGGCACCGCCGCCGCATCGGCCTCCTGCGGTTCCAGGCTTCGAGCCGGTAGGCTGCTGCCGAGGTGATCGCTCCTGGAGCAAGACAAGCTCCGCTGCAGCACCTTGGCCGCGCGCTTGAGGACGCCGTTGCTGCTCCCCATGGACTTGGCCTTGGCCACGCCTGCCTTGAACATGCTCTCCAATGCCGGGTATATAAATAGCTGCTGTGATAGGGAGCACGAAAGCAATGGGTCTGCTGTGGCTTCTCGAATGGATTAGGTATGTGTTCATGCATGGTTTGCTGTTCTCAGTTAACTGGCAAGAGCAGGGCCGTTTGCTGTTCCGACTATATGCATATTGTTGGGACATTACATTACGGCTTCTTGTCGTCGTCGTTATCGGAATGTAGCAAACTTGCTGCCGGAGGGAAACAGGCCTAACTTAGATTCAAGTCAGATCTACAAGTGTGATGTGGACTTGTGAGTCCATGTTTGCCACAGCCAGTATGATGCTAAAGCTTATCATGCGATCTAAGAGATATCAGAGGACACTGATCCTGTACTGGGAGTTTCTCACGAGGGATCATTCGTGTTCTCGGTAGAACTGCAAGGATGAAGTAAACTGTGATGTGAAGATGAAAGAGAAGCATCCGGAGGACGGATCATGTTGGATTTTTATAGATATAGCATGTCGTCCACATAAACCAAACAATGTCATTTCTGCCTCCTTTGCTTCCTCTGTCATCGGACGAACGCCTTTTCCTGTTAATTGGGTGAACGTGCAGTGATGTGTGTCAAGATTTAAATTATTATTTAAATAAATTGATTAGATAAAATTTTAAATTTTTTATTTTTAAATAAATTGATTAGATAAAATTTTAGAGATAAAAATATTTTAATTTAATTTATTATTTTATACTTATAAATATATGATATCTATATGTATAGATTCATCAAAGTCTTAAGTGCTTACGTCCGTAGAACTCAAGTCAAAGATTACCAATCAAATAGTAGTAATTTGTTATTACTATTTGAGAAAGGATTATACTTGCATGTAATTTTTGTATTTTAAGACTTTTGTGTGAAGAAGATAATTTTTTTTTTACTATGGATTGATTGGTAGATTTGATATTAAACTTATTAATTAGTCTAACATGAAGACTTGTTTGAAACTAATATGTTATGTATACCATCGACCGGTGAGTCGACCCGATTGGTTCACTATTGAAGGTGTAGATGCATCTTGATGTCTCTTTACTGATGTGGGGTATTGACTGTTGAATCTCGGATTTTGATATGAAACTAATTGATTGTGTTTAGATGTTTAACTGCATTTTGAGTGATGCATGTCTACTCGATCAGGATTAGACAGTTGACGCAGGAGGAATTGACGTTGCGCCGGAGGAGATCACGTTAGGATATTGGATAGCAGAAGGCTTCGGACGTCGGGCATCGGGCCAAGGAGAGCGGAATTACGCCAAGGATATTAGGGTTGTGAAGGTCAACCGCCGATTGGGCAACAAGCCGTAAGAGAGGACGATGCGCTGAAGAATCAGACGAAGCGCCAACCAATGACGTACCGGGCAACAAAATGTCAATTCACGTTGTAATAATTGTCTAGATCGGAGTAGAGTTTTGGCTTGTGTGTGCAGGATTAACTACGATAACGATAAAGACATAAAGTGAAACAAAGTGCCGGAGTCAAGCGCGAAGGATTCGTTGGGAGTTCGAGAGTTCGACGGAAGTCTGAAGATTCGTCGGAGATGCTGCCGGAACTAACCGAGAGGAAATCGGGGACTTGCCGAAGGTTTCGGAAGTCCGTCGGAGAGATCGTCGGAGGTTCGCGAAGATCACCGAGAAGGTTCGGTTACTCGCCAAAGGCTTGCTGAACTCACCATAAGACCGGGAGCTTGCTGGGAGTCTGCTGGAAGAAATCCGAGGGTATCAGAAGTTCATCGGAAGATCGCCGGAAAAGCTCGCCGGAAGGAAACTCGACGTTGCCGGTTAAAAGATCTGCTTAGGACTATGTCTTGATTTCGTAGTTTACATATAATTAGGGTTAGGATTAAGAAATAATCCTATATCCTGGTTAGGGGCCAACTGGGCCTGAATATGACCTGGTTTGGGCCAAATTTTAAGCCCAACTAATGAACCGTAAGGTCAGGCGATGGCACCGCCGAACTGGGCGGTGGCACTGCCTAGAACCCGAGAATTCGGGCGGTGGCACCGCCCAACACCCAAGAGGTATAGCGGTGGCACCGCCAGACCCAGGCGGTGGCACCGTCCAGGTCCCGAGAAGGCAGGCGGTGGCATCGCTGCCTCGGGCGGTGACACTGCCAGTACACTGTCAGTGTTAGACACTGACAGGCGGTGGCACCGCCACTGACAGGCAGTGGCACCGCCAGCATCAGGAACCCAAGAGAATTCAAAATTTGGAGCCCAAATTTGAATCCTCTTGGGGTCTATAAATACCCCTCAATTCTTATTTAGATGTTTAACTACATTTTGAGTGATGCAGGTCTACTCGATCGGAATTAGAAGGTTGACGCAGGAGGAATTGACGTTGCGCCGGAGGAGATCACGTTAGGATATTGGATAGCAGAAGGCTTCGGACGTCGGGCATCGGGCCAAGGAGAGCGGAATTACGCCAAGGATATTAGGGTTGTGAAGGTCAACCGCCGATTGGGCAACAAGCCGTAAGAGAGGACGATGCGCTGAAGAATCAGACGAAGCGCCAACCAATGACGTACCGGGCAACAAAATGTCAATTCACGTTGTAATAATTGTCTAGATCGGAGTAGAGTTTTGGCTTGTGTGTGCAGGATTAACTACGATAACGATAAAG